>JABWHU010001774.1:25814821-25826290 GCA_014189135.1 Dicerorhinus sumatrensis harrissoni | reverse complement strand
TGGTTACCTCTGCCATCACCATGGTTACCATCACCCCCTCCACCATCACCGTGGTTACCTCTGCCATCACCATGGTTACCATCACCCCCTCTGCCATCACCATGATTACAACTACCACCTCCACCATCACCGTGGTTACTGCCATCGTCACCATGGTTACCACCATCACCATCCCTGGGCTGATATTCTCCATCTGGCTCTCCAGACCCACTCTCCATTGATCCTGTGTCTTGGGAGGCTGACCTTTATGGAATGCATCAATGAGCTACTTCCCTCTAATTCTGGTGGATTCTTCCAATGAGAGGAGGAGGAGGAGGAAAAGGAAGAGGAGGAGGGAAAGGAGGAAGAGGAAGAGGACACTCCAGGAGAAGTCAAAGCCGAAACTGAGTGTGAGCAGGTGGGAGGGAGGGAGAGGGTTCAGGGATCAGCTAGAAGCTGCGACAACTGTAGGCTCACGTGGAAGCAATAACGCAGGGGGACTCTGAACACCCTGCACTCAGGTTGCCTGCTGCTAACGTCTTATAGGCCTGTCATGTGTACAGTAGCCCACCCAGGAGGCTGATGGGGCGGGCTCATTTTGCGATCTCGTCTTTCCTTCAGCATTGGCGTGGACGGGGATGATGGGGGCAAATGGGCGGGGGGTGGAGGGCCCCTCCCTCCCACTGCTGCCTACTCTCCCCACTCCTGCTGCCCCTGCTGCCTGCGCTGGAGGGCAGAGGGACATGTCCTCCCTGGAGCCTGTGCCTCTGTCCCTGTGGCCTCACCACTGCCCTCCTCCCTGGGACTTGGGCCTCTGGAAATGGTTGAGAGAGTTGTTCAGGAGGCCGAGTCAGGCGAGGAGCGTGGTCCAGCTTCGTCCACCCCACCTTCTCCTCTGAGAGCCCCGCTCAGGAAAGCAGGAAGCGCCGACGCTGAAATATTTAGGATGTTAACATATTTAGGCTGCTAACATACTGCTTTGGGGTGAATGCAGTTGCCCCTGAGCCCACCAGATGCTGTTGGGGTGGGGACAGAGGGAGGAGGGGCGCATGAGCTCAGCCCCCAGCACGGGCTCTGCATGGGAAGGCAGGATGGTCAGGAGTCAGGGGCCTCTAGGACTGTGGATCCTTCCTACCCACACCCCCCCGGGCCCTTGCAGGTAGAGCTGAAATACAGGAGGCCCAGTTACACTCGAGCTCCAGACAAACAAGAAATACCTTTCAGTTTACGTCCCACGTGATACTTGCTCAATCTGGCAACCTTTCTGCCTGCCCCGACTCGGAGGACAGCGGCTCTGACCGAGTCTCATCCACGGGGCCGCGGCCTCTGAGCTCCGGCCCTGCCTGGTCCACGGGGCAAAGAGAGCGGGTCCCACCCTCGCGGGCTGCCGGTCTGGGCTGGGGCCAGACAGATGGGCAGTTCTCAGCATGGGAGGCCCGGGGAGGCCTGGGGAGCCGCGGTGGGCAGCACCCGGCAGGGGCACTCCCTCTCAGGGTTCCCGGGCCCCAGTCTGACCGCACCCCCATTTCACCACACAGCACTCTATAGACAGCAGAAGAGTGAAGCGGGGACCCGGGTCTGGCCACCCGCCCCCACCCCAGCAGAGGGCCGACCGGCTCTCTTTAATCCCCACTGCGGCCTGGTAAATGAGGTTCTAACACCCTCACAGACAGGAATCCAGGCTTCAGGGAGGCTGATGAGGAGCCCAGCTCCGGGGAGGGGGGGTTGGGGGGGTGGGATCTGAGCCCGGAGGGCCCGCCCGCAGCCGGCGCCTCTGCCCTTCTGCCACCACCTCCCGTCCAGTGTGGGCCCTCCCGGGCCTCCAGGTGTTGGGAGCCCCGTGAGATTCCCGGCTGTGCTTCCCAGCAGGTGCCGGCACTGCCCCCTCGTGCAGAAGCCAGACATCAACCTTAACAAAACCGGGAACAAAAACATCTGCCCAGTCAGTTTAGAGCTTTGAATTTGCAAACACTTCCCCTGAATCACGGCCTTTGATCTGGAGAGGGCTGCCTGCGTCTCCAGCTCCCCGACAGATGGTGGCAGTGGGGGTGGGGGGACAGATGAGGGAGTCTGCCGGGGCCAGGCTGCGATGGGTGGTCACAACCATCAGACCTTGGCTCGTGGAATCCTGTGGTGCCACCTGGTAGCAGCACTGTGATTATGAAACGGTTGTACCCATTTTACAGACAGGAAGCCAAGGCTGGGAGAGGCGGGTGCCTCGAGGAAGGCCACCCGTGAGCGGCAGAGCTGGGTTCTGTTGGCTCTCCCTTACGACAGAGCTGTGTGTCCACAGCTGCCTGGGATCCTTACAGCGACAGTGACCTCACCACCTCCCCTGTCTGCCCCCACTGTCCATGTGTCCCCATCTTTCCCCACCCGCCTCCACCACCTGTGGCCTCGCAGACCCACACTGCTTCCTTTTCCGGGTGACGAGGATCTGATTTTCCCCATCAGGGTTCTCGCCTGGTTCCTGGATGTCCTGGCTGCCACTCAGATGTCCGCTGGGAGCGAGGGCTCAGAGACGGCTTGGGGAGCAGGCAGGAATTGTGTGGCCCTGCCAGGGGCAGGGTTTGAGCTGTTGGTGGGCACCCGCTTCACTACTCAGTAGCCACGTGACCTTGGCAAGTCCCCCTCCCCGACTCAAGCCTCAGTTACTTCGTCTGTGAAATGGGGCTCCTCACGCCCTCTCTCTACCTGTCCCGGAAGGCCAGGTGCTACGCCCAGCAGTCAGGACAGAGAGGAGGTGGCCTGCAGCCCTCTGGCCCTCGGATGCCAGCTTTCTGGACCGAGAGCCCCATGGAGGGGGCTGTTGTCCGTCTGCCTTGGCAAGCAGGGGCTGGGCTGCCTCTCCATTTCCGCTCCTCCCCCCAGTGTGGGCTTTCTCTCTCTCTTTATTATTTCCTTGAGGAGCCCACTTATTATGAGTCTGAGCACCCGGCGATAACAGCGCCCGGCTTGTTTTATGCCGGCCCGCATAATGCACAAACGTTTTAAATCTTCTTGGCTATGCATGAGCGTGTCCTGGAGAAGCAAAGAGTAAACATGATTGGGGGCGAAGCAGCCCGCCTAATGCTGTGCCAGAGAATTTAAAATCACTTTCACGGCCGTGGCTGTCCCTCCTCCTGCGGCACTGGTGCGGGCAGGCGGGGTGAGCCTGTGGGGGCCGCCCCGGGCCTGGTTTCCAGCACCCGAGGGAGGTGCCGGGGGACCGGGGGTCCTTGCTGCCCAGATCCGGCCCCCCAGCTCGGCCGCTCCTCCTGTTCTGTTTGCTTTTTCTCCACGTGTTCCGTTTTCCAGTATGAAGGAAAAAACAGCCGAACCGGGGTTCCTAGCAGGGTGCTTCTTAAACTTCCTCAGGTGTGATGTGCATGCAGCTCTGCGGGCAGCCACCAGCCAGCTTTGTCTGGGGTCGGACGTGCACACCTGTGTGCCCAGGCCCACACCCTCCCCGCGGTCAGCACGCTTCCTCCCAGGTGGGGTCACGGTTTAGATCTGTGAGTCAGTCCCAGGACCTGCGACCCCCTCGCCCAGGCTGTACCCCAGACCACCTGAATCAGACTCTCTAGGGCAGGCCTGGTGTCTGCACGTTTCAAGTGACCCGGGTAGTTCTCAGGGGCACCTGAGGTGGGGATCCCAATACAAGTGGGCTTGGGAGCACCTGGCGAGGAGGAAGGCGAGGATTGGGGGTCTGTGAGGGCAGCGATCCTCGGGCTCCACAGACCTGAACCTCGTGGGACCCTAGATGGAGGCTGGCAGAAGCTCAGGGTCCGAGGGCGCCCCGTCCCCCCAGCGGAGGCTGGTCCACAGCTCGGCTCCAAACAGTGGTCCATCTGCTGATCAGAATGTTAACTTCTGGAAGGTGAAGACAGATGGAGCAGAGGCCGCCCTGCTGAGCTGTGCCGCCCTGCTGAGCTGTGCCGCCCTGCCTTGTGCGCCGCTCCAGTGGCCAGAGGGAATTGAGTTTCTCCTTTGGACCCCAGCTGTCCTCCTGCGCCCCACGCCGTCCGGCAGCAGCGACTCCTAATCAGGCCACTTACCCACTGCCCCTTCTGCACCCGGGCTGCCGAGGGGTCAGAGCAGAGCCGGGGGAGAGGTGGGCACCGACCATAGATGGCTGTCCACTCAGCTTGGGCACAGGATGTCTGCGTCAAGGGAGTCTGGGGCGGGGATGGGACAGTGACCTGGTGCTGTGGCTGTGTTGGGTGGGACATGGCCAGCCCGCCTCCCCAGCCCACCCAGCCTGGGCAGTGCCTGGGCCCTGCGAGGCCCGTCCCTGCCTCCCTCCCTCGTCGGGGCCTGTGGTGAGCTGAACGGTGTCCCTAAAACTCACATCCACTCAGAACCTTGCAATCCAAACTTATCTGGAAGAAAGCCTTTTGCAGATGTAATTAAGGTAAAAATCTCGAGATGAGATCATCCTGGGTTGGGGTGAACCAATGGCGAGAGTCCTTAGGAGAGACAGAAAAGGAGGGACACCCAGAGACACGAGGAGAGGGCCATGGGAAAATGGAGCGCAGACTGGGGGACGCGACCACAGGGAGGAAGGCCTTCAGGCACTGCTGCGACACCAGAAGGGGACAGCGGCCCCGAAGCCCTCCTCCCCTGGGGCCTCTGGAAGGAACCGGCCGCCCGCGCACCTTGACCTCAGACTCCAGCCTCAGAGCCCTGAGGCCACAGACGTCTGGGGTTTAGGCCGCCCGGTCTGAGGCACTTGGCTGCGGCGGGCCTCCCCCTGCTGTGCGGACTCGCCCGCTCACCTCGGTTACCCGCGGGGGCCCTGGGACCCGGCGCTCCGGCCCTTTCCGTGGCTGGTGCCGCGGGCGGCGCCCCCGTCCCTCCACATCCCCGGTCCTGGAGTCAGTGAGCGAGGGGGTCCTTCAGGCCCTCCTCGGCCTGGTGCAAATGGGCTCACTCACTTCTCCTGTCACGGTACAGAGACCCAGACCCTGGTCAGCCTCGTGGGGTGGGGCTGGGGCGCTTCAGCTCTGGGGGAGGGAAGGTGACATGGTCTGTGGTGAGCTTGGCCTCGAGGGTGGAGGAATCCATAAAGGGCTGTCGCGGGCCCAGGGTGGGGTGACACCAGAGGGCAGGGCAGCTCATAAGGTGGGGGCATATGGGGCGAGTCCCCCTGAACTGTGGAAGAGTCCTGACAGGCAGAGGTGAGCACACGCATTCGGGAAGTGAGGTTGAGTCCCTCCGTGATTCATTCACTCACTCACTCATCCCATGGTCAACAAATAACCCCAGGCCCCCGAGATCCAGGTCCTTCTACCGTTCCAGATGCGGAGGACACTGGGCAGAGCAGCCAGCAGGAGAGGAAGGGCCCCGACCTCAGTTTACCTTCCAGAGGAGCAGCAGGCAGAGAGTGCAAAACAAGAGAGCATTTCAGCGTGTTGACTGCTGTGACAATAAAACAGGGCCACTGAGAGAACCTGAGTGTCTCTCCTTAGATGGATGGCTGGGATGGCTTCTTGAGGAGGAGATATCTGGGTTGAGACTTGGATGATGTGAATAGAGAGCCTTGCAGAGATGTGGGGAAAAGGACTTCGAGAGGCAGGAGCATCTGTGCAAAGGCCCTGGGGTCAGGAGCACGCTTGTGTTTGTGCAGGGGGCAGAGCAAAGGCCAGTGGTGAACCCCAATCCTCAAGGTAGAAATACCCAGTATGTGGGGGCTTTGCACCTGGCCGAGTCCTGGGCCCGGGGACAGCCGGCAACTAACAGACAGCCCCAGGGCTCATTGCTCTTGGTGAGGAGGAGCAAGTAGGAGGACACGGTCCCTTCCCGTCCAGGGGATGTGCTAGATGGGGGCATGTGGCCTGTGATGGGAGCCGAGGGACACCCGGGCCAAGGAGGGAAGGCTTCGCAGGGGAGGTGACTCCAGGGCTGGGACCCCCAGGCTGAGAGGGTGCAGTCAGCAGAAGCAAGGCAGGCTCTGGTCAGAGGGTCAGCCCAGCAGGCCCCCGGGTGGCCACCGCAGGTTTGGGGAATGCAAATGGTCCTGTGGCCGCCGCCTGAGGGGCAGTGGGAGTGAGGAGCCCAGGGAGCTGAGGCCTGAGGGGAGTGAGGAGCAGGTGAAGCAAGGCTGCTGCAGCGGTGGTCGTGTCTGGAGGAGGACACATTCCTCCAGGAGGCGGGGAGCAGGGAGCAGGGAGCGGGTTCAAGGTGTAGTGGGCCCTGACCAAGTGGACCTCAGCCGGGGCGGGAAGGGGTTCCCCTTAGTGGCCTCCACACATGCCTCTCCCGGACCACAAGGGCCAGATGACAAGAAGGCGCCGTCGCTCCCCTCCTGTCTCCTAAGGGGCCTCCGAGGGGCCCCCCCAAGTGCACCCAGCACCCAGTGTTTGCTCGCGTGTACCCTTGTGTTTGTATATGCTGCTATTTTTGAAAATTCCATGGTCCCCAGATCCGGCAAAGTTCAGGCTCTAATTACCAGATATTGTTAATTATGCAGAACCATCAGCAATTTGTTTTTACGGAGCCAGACAAGCCCAGAGCCTCAGGCCACCCCGAGCCCTGTCGTGTATCTGCAACGGGCCCTGTCGGCCCTGTCAGTTCTAGTAAATCCAACAGGCATTTGCTAAGCACCTGGGGCTGCAGCCTCCCCCGTGGGAGCAGGAGGAGGGGTTCCTGCCCCCCAGAGCTGGTAGTCCCGTAGTGGGGCAAGCCCTGGGCTGTGCCGGGCCACGCAGGGCTCCTCCTGGCCCCCGGAGAGGCTAGGCCTCTGGGCTCCTGCGCTTCTGTTCCCTCTGCCTGATGCCCTTCCTCAGGCACCACAAGGCTGACTCCCTGACCCCTGCTGTCCCTGCGTGATGCCTCCTCCTGGTGACCAGCAGATGTGAGATTGCACCCACCCTGCGGCCATCATTGCCCTTGCCGGGCCCGGCAGGCACACTGCCCAACAATTTCATTTCATGACCGCCTTCCTCCCCCAGGGGGTGGGCATCATGGAAGTGGGCCCTCTGTCTGTCTGTCACGCACGCTGGAGCTGGTCCGTGAGGACGTACTGGATCATATGAAGGCCGGATGAGTCCCTCTTGGTGACAGAACTTGAAGACGTGGTGGTTCAGGCTGTTTCATGCAGAGACCATGGCCACACCCCTGTCAAAGCTGCAACACTGCTCAGACCCCAGGCAGGGAGGGAGAAGGTGTGGTGGGTACGGTGGCTGTGGTGCCGGGCGTGTGGGGTGCCTGGTGGGTGTGGGGACACAAGGAGATGAGCTTGGTGTCCCTGGAACCCTCTGACGGGAGGCTCAGAGCCGAGCCTGCCCAGGTCTCCATCCCCCAGGGGACAGAGGGAGAAGTCACCAGTGTTCTGGAAGATTCTGGCACGTGGGTCCAGGGGCCCCATGTTCCACTGCTCGTGCCGCTGTGTGGTGTGCAGTCCTCTGAGGAATCTGAACTATCCTGCGCCATCAGACTCGGTAACTCACGTCGTCACGTTGCCTGGTTTACCCAGGGCCCCGGGTGGTTGAGGCCTCTGCCGTCACTGCCCTCAGCAGAGCCTGGAACCCCGGCGCTCCTGGGAGGGGCTGGGACCGGGGGCTGCACAGGGCGTGGTGGGCGGGAGAGCTGCGGGGGTGCGGGCTCCACCCTCAGGAAGGGGACGGTGGGCAGCAGTGCCCTCCCTGTCCTGGGTCTGGTGGAGGAGACGCGGTCCCGGGCCTCGCGTAGCAGCTGGCCTGACGGCGGGGCCCTCCTGATGGATCCCCGGAATTCAGGGAGAGGTGCCGTCCTCCTCCAGGGCACCCCGTTCTGAAGGGGAGAACCTCCTCCCCGAATGGTGGGGAACCCCAGGCACTGACTGGCGCCCCCCTGCAGAGGTGGACATGGAGGCTCAGCATGGCTGGCGCTCTGCCCGAGGTCTCATAACTGAGGACAGGGAGCAGGGCTCTGTCTAAGCGGGATGAGGACGTCGATCTGGGGACGGGGTCTTGACCCGGCCTCGGGAGCCCCACTGGGCATTGTTGCTGCCCTCACTCTTTGAGGTTCCTTCCAGGCTTTCTTCCTGGCAGAGCCCCTCTCTTCACTGGAATGGACCCTGACTGTGGACAGCTCAGCTCTGTGACAGAGCCAGATCCTGGCCTCCCCGTCCCCCCCTGCCCAGAGCTTATCAGAATGTCCTCTTTCCCTGCTCAGGTCCTCCTCTCCTCAGTGCGTCTCATTTCTCTCTAGCCCTTGCCCGCTCGTCTGTTGACAGTAGGTGCTCAATTAATGTCTGATGAGGAGAGGAAGGAAGACATTACCAGCTGGCCACAACCCACGAGCACTGGTTTGAGGGATCATTTTCCAATCCCTTCTGATTCAATGAAAATAAATTACATTGTGATTTTTTTTTTTATCGTGAGGAAGACTGGCCCTGGGCTAACATCCATGCCCGTCTTCCTCCACTTTACATGGGACGTGGCCAGAGCATGGCCCGACAAGCGGTGCGTCTGTGCGCGCCCGGGATCCGAACCGGTGAACCCTGGGCCGCCAGGGCGGAGTGCACACACTTAACCGCTTGCGCCACTGGGCTGGCCCCTGTGATTTTTTTTTTTAAACATGCTTTTTTTTTTTTGAGGGAGATTGGCCCTGCATTAACATCTGTCGCCAATCTTCCTCTTTTTTTCTTTTTTCTCCCCAAAGCCCCAGTACATAGTTGTGTATTATAGCTGTAGAGTTGTAGCTCTTCTATGTGGGACGCCGCCTCAGCATGGCTTGATGAGCGGTGAGTGGGTCCGTGCTCAGGATCCGAACTGGCGAATCCCAGGCCGCCGAAGTGGAACTTGCCAACTTAACTGCTATGCCACTGGGCTGGCCCCTCATCGTGACTTGTTAATCATAACTTTATCATGATGCGATAATAGTGATAATTATCGTGCTCTGCTGTAGCGGAGGGCCGTGGGAAGATGCATCTGTGCACAACCTGGTTATCTAATCATCTCAGTCTGGGTCACGCTCGGCTCTGCTCCGAGGAGCAGCGGGTTTGCCAAGGTCACAGCCCGCCTGGCGGAGTGGGAAGGTGTGCCTGGCGCCATTGTTGGCCTGAAATAGTGCGGCTGGACCTGGGCGGCCAGAGGGCAGCTGGACCCCATGACGGGAGTGTGGTTGTGTGGTGTGCCTGCCCATCGGGGCTGTGTGTTCATCCAGGACCCGACGTGAGACCGATTGTCCTTCCCACAGTCAAGGGCTGACACCTCTGCTGGGCTGGACCCAGGTGACAGTCGGACAGGGGCCCAGGCAGTGGGGGAGGGGCAGGGGCAGAGAGCGCGGCCGCCCCTGGGTGCTCGTGAGCCCACTCTGCCCATCAAGTGAGGCTGGAACCCCTGCAGCTGAGAACTCACCCCCAGCCCGGCCTCCCAGCTTCAGAAAATCACGGAGGGTCGGCCTTCAAATATACCCAGTGTCTGACCACTTCCTTTCAGCCCACTGTCCACCCCGGGCCGAGCCCCCAGCGTCTCTCACCTGGACGGTGGCAGCAGCCCCAGCCTGGCTCCACCAGGAGAGGCCCGTGCCTGTCACAGTGAGTGCGTCATTCAGGGCCTTACAAGCTCCTCCCCAGCACCTCTGACCTTCCTCCTACTCAGGCCCCCTCGCCCCCTCAGTCCTGCACGGTTCCTCAGAAGCGCCATCTCCACTCCGCAGTGGCCCTACATTCCCTCTCCTGAGTCTGGTGGCTAATTCCCTCCCCGCTCAAGTCCTTGACCAAAGGCCATCCCCTCCCCAGCACCCCTGCCCTTTGGGCGGCTCCTTTCTCTCTCTCTTCTCCGTGCCAACTCTACCCCTCTAACGTAGAGGCAGCTGGCTCATCCTCGCACCGTCTGTCTCCCCCAATGGATGTCCCTGCACGAGGACCAGGATTTCTGCCTGTTTTAGTCCAAGAGCCTAGAAGAGGGCCCCGTGAAGCAGGAAGTCCCCAGCCGCGCATCTCCTTGCACTGTCTTGGGGAGGCGATTCCTGAGTTTCCTGAAAGGAAGGTCTAGAGTGAAGCTCTGAAGGCCCCCCCGTCCTGGCTGGTCATAAATAGGTAGCTGCCGAGGTACTCTCCTGCTCAGGAACCTTCCGTGGCTCCTCTGGACCCACAGAGCAAGGCCATTCTTCAAGGCTCAAGGGTCTCTGCAGGCCTTAGTCCCCTCAACCCCACTAGAGGACCCTCCTCTGCACCCCACCCGGGCTGCTCCTTAAAGCCCGTGTGCCCCCACCCACCGGGCTGGCTGAGCCCTCGAAGCTGCAGCCACAGACAGCTTTGGAAACACCGCTCACCATTTCTCTGCT
Source organism: Dicerorhinus sumatrensis harrissoni (assembly GCA_014189135.1). NCBI lineage: Eukaryota > Metazoa > Chordata > Mammalia > Perissodactyla > Rhinocerotidae > Dicerorhinus > Dicerorhinus sumatrensis. The sequence goes on along the minus strand of JABWHU010001774.1, from coordinate 25,816,057 downwards.
GCCTCATCCCGTCTCTCTTTTCGAGGCTCAACATAAGCCCTGTCTTCTAGAAGACTCATCCCAGGACCCTGGTCCATGGGGCCGGCCTCTCTCAGATGCTCCTGCACCACATGGGGGGCCTGGTGGCCCCAGGATGAACGTGACCCCCTTCCAGCTCCAGGAGCTCCTATTCCCGTGGCCTCAGTTCAGTGAGCATTTCTCGTTGCCCCTGTGTCACCTTGTTTCCTCTTCCCGTTGGACCTCAGCCCAGCCTGCATGGAGGTGCTATTGGTGTCCATTTCACAGAGGGGGAACCGAGGCTCAGCGAGATGCGGCAGAGGCGGCAGGTGCCCAGCTCTGGCTGCCCCTGTCGACAGCTGCTCGTGCACGGCCCGGCTCCACCGAACACTGAGCCTCGCAGGGGCCACGCTGCTCCCAAAGCCCCGTTGTCACAGGTGACCCCTTTGGCTGTCGCAGCTGCCACAGAGGGAGAATTACCTCTCCAACACTGAGTGACTTATGTGATCTGTCAACACGCCACCTCGGAGAATAGAGAAACACCAGCGACGCCACTTTAATTACTCTTCTCAGATGAGGTAATGATCGTTAATGTGCACTGGATCTCATTAATTAACTCTCTGTCTTTAATTAACTTCTTGCCTATTTCACCTGACATAATATATTATCACGAATGTCAACTTTGCCTAATGTTTCCCTCTTGGAACAAAATAAGATACGTCACGCAAATGTCACATTTCTGATGCCGTGCAGGGCAGAAGTCCTGCTGGGGGGCGAATGCACCACCAGTGAGACACCGAAATGTCTGGACAGAAGCAGAGTTTTCTAAACATTGACTAAGATTCATAATCGTAAGCAAATTTGTTCCCAATCACACTGCCGTGACTTCTTTCTATCCTTCGAACACAGCGCCAATGATAAACAGAACGATGGAACACCTGAAAACACAGCAGCGTAATTTTTTGGGAAAAAGAAAAAGGCACTTTATTTCCACCGCGGTGGCTCCCAGGTTCCATTAGAGCACGCCAGGCTGTGGGACGAGGGGTGCAGGACCCCTGACTCAGAGGGCTGCCTTCACTGTTTCGCTTGTCCGGACAGCAAATGCCCTATTGTAAATGGAGCCTGGAGAGATTGTAGAGAACGGGGTCATAGTCATGGGAACTCTATGCTTCCTCCTTTACTATCACCACCACCACCATCTCCACCACCATCTCCACCACCACCACCACCACCACCACC
>JABWHU010001774.1:25680510-25814464 GCA_014189135.1 Dicerorhinus sumatrensis harrissoni | reverse complement strand
CCACCACCACCACCACCACCACCACCACCACCACCACCACCACCACCACCACCACCACCACCACCACCACCACCACCACCACCACCATCTCCACCACCACCAGCTCCACCACCACCATCACAACCACCATCACCACCACCACCATCACCATCACCACCACCACCACCACCGTCACCACCACCACCACCACCACCCCCAGCAGCATCCCCGCAGCACTGCCACCTGCTCCATCTCCATCTCCACCACCGTCCTTACACATGACCCCTGCCATTCGTGGCGTAGTGACGATCACCATAATATAACCGTGGTGTGCTGGTGATGGTCAACATCATGCTCACGTTGCCGTCGTCTCAGAAGGGCCCGGCTCTCACTGCTGTCGTCGTGACCAGTACTGCCAGCATCACCATGACCACCGCCACCACCACCACCGCTCTGCTCTCCGTCACCACACTTCTGCAGCACCGGCGCTGCTCTCAGTACTGCGGCTGCCAACGCCCTCAACACCTCGCCGCCCTCCCAGCGTGACCCAGGGTGCCTCGTAGGCCAGCTCACCGAGCTGGCCTGTCCCCACCCCTCTTTGTTTGCTGCACAGCCACCCCCAAACCTCGGGTACGTGGGGACCTACTGAGGTTACGTTCCCCGAGAGCACGGACTGGCTTCCTGCTCTGTGCGCCTCAGATGCCCAACATGAGGGCTCGCACTGTCAGACGCGAATTAAATACGAGGCTGTGCACTGCAGCAGGCCCCGGATGGTCAGACACGGTCAGCAGTGTGACTTCCTCAGCCGGGCTGACCGACAGGCCCGTGGGGAGCAGTGGAGCCCCCAGCAGTGAGGGCAGCTGTTGTGGGGGGGCCAAGTGCACAGCCTCTGCAGCTGGAGCGCTGTGATCAGTCCAGCTGCGTAGAAGCGTCTGACTTAATTTCATACCTCAGTGGGCATCCGGGGGGAACACGGGCTGTTGGCCTGGGCCTTTGTCTGGCTGAGCCCCGGCACCGTCACCCCTCAAATCTCTCTGCGGGGGACTTCTGACTGCTCAGACGCAATGCACCGCCTGAGCCCTTTCTCTCTGCACCACTCACACAGGCGCACACATGTGCATCACATGCACACGTGCACCACATGTGTACACACACACACCACACATAAACACACGCGCACACATGGCATACAAGCACACATCACATGCGCACACACATACATGCACACATGCATCACACACTCTGCACATGTGTATACACGCCACACATAAACCCACATGCACCACACACATGCACACACGTGCATACTGCACACACAAGCACACATCACACACATGTGCACACACACACGCTTGCACAGTAACGCCTTCAGGGTCTCAGAAATGTGCAATGAAAGAGCTCAGGTGAGGAGTGGGGCAGGATGGAAAGGGCCCTGGGAGCTGGAGAGACTGACCTGCCGTGAGGATTTGGGTAAAAATCCCTTTTCTGGACCTCAGTTTCCTTATTTGTCCATTTGTCTAAAAACATCTGTTAGGAGCCTCTTGTGTGCCAAGAGCCTTGGGGGCGGGGCTGGTGACAGCCCTCCAGCAGTGGTCAGCAGCCCGTGGGGTGGCAGGTCCTGCCCGCTCGGCCTCCACCCGGTGGGCCTGGCCGGGCATGGCCGTGAGGTGAGCTCAGACTGGGCCGGGAGCAGCGGGGCTGGACCAGGGGTGGGCTGGCGTCAGGAAGGAGCGTCAGAAGAGAGGGCACCGCATCCATCGGTAGAAGCGTTGAAAGTGGGGGCCAGAGGGAGCAGACGGCGACTTAGACACCAGCATGCCCCTGGCCACAAGGATTCACGCTGGGGGTCAGAGTGGTCCTGGCATCCGGAGAGTCTACACAGGGCTCCTCTGTCCGCGGTTCCACTTTGTCCTCACGCCACCGCGTGAGGTAGTTACTCTTGCAGACGAGGAAACCAAGGCACGGGGGTGGTGGGCATTGCTCACGGCTGGGGGGGGGGTCTCACCCTCCCATGTGCTGAGGCTAGAGCGGAGCCAGCGCTCTGTGCCCCATCCCAGGATGGACCAAAGCAGGCGCCGGTTTCCTTCCAGCCCTGACAGTCTGTGTTTCTGTCTCTGCCTGCAATAAATGACGATGTCCATGGGGCCGGACGGGTGACTGTAACACCGGGAGATGTGCTCCCAGGTGATGTCCCCAAGGGCTCTGGTCTACAGTGAGGCTCGTGCCAGGGCCCCGTGCCTGTCACGCTGAAGGCCGCCTCGCAGACACTCTGCTCCTGCCTGGGGCAGTGCCACCTGTGTCGTGTGCAGTGAACAGGATGGGTTTGCCGAGATGGGAGCTGTGTAGACAGTTCTGTAGACCTCGTGCCTCCGCCTCCACCATCCCTCCTGCTCTCCTCCCGCTGCCGCCAACTCTTGCCACCCCCACAGGTCAATTCAATCCAGCCACGGGGCGATTAAATCAGGGGCCTGTCAGGCTGATGGATGAGACGAATGGACCGGGTGTGCAGATGGCATCCAGCGTGGATGTGGCTCACTAAGTGTGTGTCACCACCTTCGTGCAACAGTTGGGTCACGTGGACTGTCATTCCCTTTATGACCTTTAACATCCACCTGTGGTTTGCCGGCCACCATGCTTGGGACAGACATGGTCCCTGCCCTCCCAGAGCTCAATGTCTGGGGTGGAAACAGAAAATCAATAACAAATCCCAGCGAGCAGCTCTAAGCATTGGTGACGCCACAAAGCTGGCCCGGGGACATTCAGGGCAGTGGGGGTGGACAGCAGGTCAGCCCAACAAGCTGTGGTTCCTGAGTGTCCACTGAGGGTCACTGTGAGCTGGCTACCAGCAGGGATTCACAGATGAGTGACACCTGGGCCTATCCTGCCCGAGCTCGCGGATCGGGGCAGCAGACACGGTGTGCATTCTTGCACACACAGTCGGTCGGCTTCCCAGGCATGCTCATGCTGCGGGGTTAGCAGACGGGGCAGTAACGGGAGGGTGGGGGTCGAGCTGAGCCCCACATGAGACACACCGGCTTGGCGGGAAAGGGTGGGCGGGATTTGCCTCCTGGGCATCACAGCGCTAAATGCTCTGAGGTCAGGGACCGGCTTGGAGCTCAGCTCTCCCATCCGCAAAGTGGGCAGTGTGGGTGTGGTCTCCTCTAAGGCTGCATTTATATCCAGAAATCTGACGCCGTGATGGTGAATCAGGCAGGGGGCACCGGGCCGTGTGGTAGCCCGCCTCCTTGGAGGGTCTGCGGTTCGGCAGTGGGTGCTGATCCCTCACTTGAGGTGAGGGCTGGACGCTCCAGCCGCAGGCAGAGGCCCCACAAATGCCAAGCCCCCCGAGGAAGCCCCAGAGTCACAAAGCAAATTCTTGTTAAATGACGGGTGACTTTGGCTGAGATGACAGACACTCAGCCATGGACCTTAGTGAACAGAGCTCAGGGTCCAGGATGGAGACCTTCACCTGAGCAGAAGCTTCAGCATGAGGCCGATGAGGGGGCGCCTGGCTGTCAACTGCCAGGTGGGGTGTGCGGAGGGCAGTGCCTGTGTTCTGAGTCCCGCGTGCGCCATTTATCCAGACTCCTCACCCTGGGAACCTGTGGAGTACCCCAGGGCCTTGGGGGACCCCTCATGGCAGGGGCCAGCTTCAGCCTCTGCCTCTTGTTGTGAATAAAGTTTTATTGGGACACATCTGTGTGTTTGCATATCATCCACAGCTGCTGTGGGGCTGTGACGGAGGAACTGAATAATTGTGACGGAGATTGGCTTGCAAAACTGGAAGCATTTACTACGTGGCCCTTTACAGAAAACACGTGCTGAGTCCTGTGTCCTGAGGACATGGGCTTGCGGGGGAAAAGAGTCTCTAGGTGGGTGGAGGAGAGGACAACAGGCCTGCGGAAGAGGGGGTCCCGTGCTCCTGGGGACGCGGGGGTGAGTGCTGGGGGTGGAAGCGCACAGGGAGGAAAGGCTGGGAAGGGCGGTGAGATGGAACGAGCTTCCTCGTGGGCAGTGGGGAGCCGCTGATGGCTGGGAAGTAAGAAAGTGGTGCCTTCCGACGTGGGCATCTCTCCTAAATACAGCACAGGTCCCGGTCCTCGCCACGTCCCTCTCCTCTGAATCACCAGCCTGGGCTGACCGGCCTCCACCAGTGATGCCGGGGGATGAGGGATTCTGATCAGGCGGGGTCCCCTGGGCATCCTGACTATGTCCCACCCCGTCACACAGAGTTGGGGCTTTGCTCTGTATCTGAGGCTCTCGGGGGCCCCCGAAGGCTCCGAGGGATGGCAGACACGCCACCCCCGAGAGGACATGGGTCAGTCCGTCCCACCAGCCCTGGAAGGTCTGGGAGCGGATCCCCACAGACATGGAGAACAGATGCCACCGAGGCCGTCAGAGGCAGGGAAGTTGCTCCTAAATACTAAATAATTTGGGTTGAAATAAATATTTCAAAATGAGAGACCAAGCAGGATCTTCCGAAAGGAAGGCAAATGCTCCTGTCCCCCCCGGCTTCTCTCTGCTGTGCCAGTGGGCTGGGTGAGGCCACGGAGCCGTCCAGCCACATTTTGGGGAGGCAGGGGCAGGAGCAAGGGGCAGCCTCTTCTCTCTTCTGGGTCCCGTGGGGGTCTCATGTGACCTTGGCAGAGTCACTTGGCTCCAGGGTCTGGCTGCAGCCCCCTGATCCTGCTGTGCCAGGCCCGATCATCACCTTCCTTGGGCCCAGCCTGTCCCCTTGGCCCAGAGGCAGGGAGAGGCCTGGTGGGAAGGGCACAGGCTGCAGAGGCCCCGCCCAGCTGCCCACGGCCCGTCTGAGCTGGATCCTCATCTGTACAGCATGGCGATGACGGCACCGGCTCCATGGGCTGTCGTGGGGCTACACGTGTCGCTGCTTGGCACAGAACAGCCAACTCACGGGCGGCAGAAGGCTTGTGCATTGGAGGTCCTCAGTGGTCCCAGGCACTGAAGCCGAATCTTGTCGCTTAGGGGCTCCATCCTGAAGGTGCAGAGAGAGCCCAAGTCTGCTTTCTGGCTGCCTCCCCTCTCTGTGCCTCCTCCGTCTTTTCCTGGGGAGGGAGGAGGGTGAAGAGGCCGCCCCTGCTGGGGCCTGGCCTCCTTGGCTCTTCCATCTTTCGCTTGGTGGGTCCTCAGGAGAACCCTGGGGCCAGGGCAGCTTTATGTTCCTTACAGGGGAGTAAAGTGAGGCTCAGGGAGGCGGGGCAGCCTGCCAAGGTCACAGAGCTCACGGGGACACAGCACATGGCAGGTCAGCACTCATTCCGTGGCATCCCTGCGGGTAATAGAAAAGGGCCTTGGCTTTGAGGGTCCTGGAACTAGCTGGGCTTCCCGAGAAGGCATGCAGGGAGGGGAGGAACTGGGGCTCCCCATCTTATCCTTGGCCTCTAGTGGCCATTTTAATTTGGACCAGCAGCCACTTGTGTGTCTCCACCGTGCTAAAGGCTGGAAGGAGTAGGAGAAACCGCAAGCTCTGTCGCAGCAGGATGCAAGCTGAGGGCAGAGGGCAGAGCCGGTGAGGAGCCTAAAATGACCCGGGCCAGGAGCCAGCATTGGCACCTCCCTCCAGAGCCGGGAGATGGGGTGGCGGTCCCATCTGATGGGTGGAGAAACTGACACTCAGTTCACAAAAGGCAGCACACGGGGGCGGGGGGCGGGGAGGGCGCTGGGCTCCAAGCCCAGGTCTCAGCAACACGGCCCTCCTGCCCCACCAGGCTCCTCCTCGCCCCCGCTAACCTCGGCTGGGCCAGCATGGGACTGCAGGTAAAGAAGCAGCCTCAGATGGGGAGATGGCCCTGCTGCATCACAGCTGGGGAGGGGCAGAGCAGGGCTGAAACTCTGGCTCTGAGTCCGGGGCTGCCCCTCCACAACCTGGCTGGCTCTTGAGTCAGCAGCTGGCAGGTGACAGGAAGATCCCTGCTGCTCACCCACCAGCGCTCCAGCCCCATGTGGTGGGCGAGGGGAGGTTGTTCCCAGACTAGCTTATGAAGACTCACACAACAGAGCCGGGCCTCCTGTAGGGCAGTGGCAGACAATGGTGTCCACCATTGCTGCCAGAAAAGGAAGCCAGCTCATCTTATTGAGGGAATCAGGGAAGCCCTCCTGGAGGCGGTGGTGCTAAAGCAGGGCTTTGATGTATGGGAAGAATCTTGGTGGGGAAAGATGATGGGAGAAAGGGCATCATAGGTAGAAGTCACAGCATGGGCAGTGACTCCAAAGCAGGAGGGGCAGCACACTCTGGGAGGACAGTAAGTGACGCAGTTTGACTGTGGGAAGTAGAATCAAGTTTTTGTAAGAGGGGAGATTAGACAGGAAGACTTGGGCTTGGAGAGCTTTAAATGTCAGGCACCGATTTTTGGATTTAACTTGGTAGATAATGGGAAAACAAGGTGCTCAGAGAGCGGGAACCGCTTCTTAGTAATCTTTTTATCCCCAGTACCTAAAACAGTGTTGGGGCATACCAGGGGCTCAATTATTTTCATTTAGTGGATAGTGGATGGATGTATGGATGGATGGATGGATGGATGGATGGATGGATGGATGGATGGATGGGTGGGTGGATGGGTAGATGGATGGATGGGTGGGTTGGTGTATAGGTAGATGGATGGATGGGTCACTGGATGGGTGGGTGGGTGGATGAATGGGTAGATGAATGGATGGGTGGGTGGATGGGATGGATGGATGGGTGGATGGGATGGATGGATGGATGAGTGGATGGATGGATGGATGGATGGATGGGTAGAAGGATGGGTGGGTGGGTTGGTGTATAGGTAGATGGATGGATGGGTCGCTGGATGGGTGGGTGGGTGGATGGATGGGTAGATGAATGGATGGGTGGGTGGATGGGATGATGGATGGGTGGATGGGATGGATGGATGGATGAGTGGATGAGGATGGTGATGAAAGTTGCGGGGTATAAATGGACAAATGGGTGATAGATGATGGGAAATGAATGAATAAATGGTTGGAGGGATAGATGATGTACAGATTGAGGGATAGAAGACAGAAAGGTATAGGCATGGATGCATGCTGGGGTCAAAGGGTAGAAATTCATGCAATGAGTGGATGGATGGATAGATGGTTGGGTGGGTGGATGGATGGGAGGGTGGATGGGTAGATGGATGACTGGGTGGGTAGATGGATGGATAGGTAGATGGATGGGTGGGTGGGTTGATGTATAGGTAGATGGATGGATGAGTGGGTGGGTGGATGGGTGGGTAGATGGATGGATGGGTGGGTGGATAAATGGGTGGGTAGATGGGTGGGTAGATGAATGGATGGGTGGGTGGATGGACAGGTGGGTGGATGACGGACAGGTGATGATATGTGAATGGACAAATTGGCTGATGATAAGTTACGGACAGATGAATACATCAGTGATGATTGGATGGATGGGTGGGTGGATGGATGTAAGTTGTGGATCCTGCAATTCCTAGAGCCAGTGTAAGTGGAGAAAAGGGGTGAATTCTTCCCAGGCTGTCACTTCCTGGGGACAATCCTATCCTTTCCCATAAGGGGAGTTGGAGACCCTCTATTCAGATGCTACTTTCGCCTCCACACTGCATACTTCGGAGACTAAATTCCTTCACAATTGTGTCCCTCTGTATTTGAGACTAATCCACAGTTAGTGTTCTAAATGTATGTGTTTTTAAATCACTGAAATGCTTTCAGGAAAGTCACTTAAGGCTTGTGTGCATGTGTTAGAGAGAGAGGGAGGAAGGGAGAGAGAGAGGAAAGGGGGAGAGAGTGAGCTGTGGCCTCTGCCTGCCTCCTGGCAGCCCTGTCCCAGCACCGTCTCCTGCTGGCTCACGCCAGTCAGCTTCCTTTCCTGAGGGCCTACCGTGTGACACCAAAGCCACTGAGGTGTGGCCGCCACCCCCAGGAACTCCCTATCTGGTTGAGGTGTGCCCGTGACCCCCAGGGTGGTGAGTGCCTCATGGAGGGGCACATGGGTGCGGCGCTGACGGAGTGGTCCCCTGTGAGCCTCCTCATCAGCAGCCTCTGGGGAGAAGGAAGAAGAGCCATCTAGGCTGGTGTCAAAGGTCCCGCATGAGAGGGGGATGTGGGCGTTCCAGGCGGAGGGACAGTCTCGGAGCCAGATGAGGGTTTGAATCCCAGCTGCACCCCTTTGAGCAGGGGGACTGCCTCCTTTCTCTGCCGGGATGGCCTTGGCTCCCCACTCCCCACTTCCGAGCTCGGCCTGTGAGCAGACACACAGCTCAGTGCTTGTAACGCCGCCGTGGTCAGCTAGCAGGGCATTGAGCAAGGTCACACACTGCTAAGCCCCGAATGGAAGAACCACAGGGCCGCAGAGCTGGACGGGGTGTCTGCGTGTCCTCAAGCCATATCCCTGAGGGCCAGGAGAGGATCGGGGGGACCCCAGACCCCCATGCTCCAGGAGCCTCCCAGGCCCCCCAGGCCCGCCACGGCTGCCCTGAGCTTTCTACCAGTTCCCAGTGCCCTCTGCTGTCTCCTGGTGTGTGGATTGGCCAGCCTGCAGCACAGCAGGAGGCCTCCTGTCTGGCTCATCACCCTGAGGCCCCATGGTCTTAACCCTGAGGTTTAGCAGGCCCCCCCTCCAGGCCACCTTGGAGGCCCCTCTGTCCTGCTGACATTGCTGGGGTCAGGGCGGAGGGGACCCAGCCCAGACGGCCCCATCCTACTGGGCTCCCGGGACTTCAGCAGAGAGAGGGGTGGGCCAGCTGATAACCCCGGAAAAAGAGCGAGTCCCAGGCGGGCCCCAGACCTGCTGAACCCTGGGCCCCTTCCCCAAAGGGCTCTCTAGTGACCCACAACGAGTCTCCTCCTTGTGGCGGGGAGAGCCTTGTGCTTTCCCTGGAGGTTAGAGGGGCCCTGACCCCCGGGCGAGCAGACCAGGTTGGTGTGGGTCTGGAGGCACTCAGCCCCCTCAAGCTATTGGCTTGGGGTTGGGGGGTGCCTTTTGACCTGCCAAACTCGCTGTGCCCTGGGGTGGGCTTCCTGAGGGGTCCATGGAAGAGAGAGAAGCCTGGGACCTTGGTTAGGACACGTGTGTGAGCGAGGGAGTGAGTGTGAGAGTGAGTGTGAGTGTGGGTGTGAGTGTATGAGTGTGAGAGTGTGAGTGTGTGTGTGTGTGAGTGTGAGAGTGTGTAGGGCGCTGCTTCCCCAACACGAGGCTCCCCAGGGTGGGTTAGACTCCAGGGCGGGCTGGGGGACTGCTCTGGACTGCGCCACGTGGCCGGCCTCCCCTCCAGCCGGCGCCAAGAATGAGCAGGACAGGTTGCCTGGCGGGAGAGAACCAGAGCCGGGACCAGGCGCAGCATCTGGGGCCATTGGTGAGCCAGCCGTCTCTCGGAAATTCCTCCAGGTCCTGCTGCCTCCCAGTCCCGCGGGCTTCCCCGGCTGGCCAGCGCCTGCCCTTCCCGCTGACTGCGGCTGGAGGAGAGGACGCCGGCTGGAGGAGAGGACGCCAGCTGGCCGTGTGCTGGTGGGACAGCGGGGATGTTTGATCTGCATGGGGCTGTGGCATAATTGTGTTAATTAAAGTTTGATGGAGTTGGTAGCAGCCAGCGGGTGGGAGGGAGCGTGTCCAGGTTTGGGGCAGTGGTGCATTTAGCCTCTGTGAGTCACTGGCCAAGATCCTCGGGGGTGGGGAACCGCCATGTCCGGCTGCTGGAAACAAAGCAAACCGGGCAGTTCCCAGAGCCGCTGGCCGGTGGGGGTGGGGGTGGGGGTGTGGCCGTGCCACCTCCATCTGCTCCAGAGAGCCTTCCCTTGCACACCCGAGAGGCTTGCGCCGAGACGTCAGAGCTCATCAGGCCCTTTCCTATCTCCCTGTCTTCAGCCGCAGATTGTCCCTGTCCCCTCCTATGTAAAGCACCCAGGGGACCCTCACTCAGGAGTGTGGCCCCTGCTGGCCCCTGCGTGCCCAGCTGTCTCTGCCTGCCCTGTGCATGCACGTCCCAGAGTGGCGACGGCTCAGGGTCTCAGTGCACACCGTCTCCTCCACGTGGACCCTCTCCTCGCCTGCCTCCAGCTCATACCTCAGCCCCTCTCCCTGCACAGCTCAGGGGTGACAGTTGATTAATAATGGCTGGCTGCAGTGCTGTGTTGAGAAAGATTCTGAGGCTGTGTCTGGGCTCAGCGGGTGGCTCCCTTTGCAGTGTCTGCAGGGGAAAGGCAGAAAGCAGGGGTCAGTCCCTGTCTTACCTCCACCTTCTCCAGTCCCTTCCCCTTCCCACTCTTCCCAGGATTGTGGGGTCCTTCAGAGGGTGCCTCTGAGTCCCCACACTTCTATCTGCAGAAGAACTTCCTGCGCCACAGAAAGGAGAAGCAGCCCGAGGCTCTCCGTGTGAGGGTACAGGCAGGTGGGCAGGGAGCCCCCACTCAGGACGGGCCCTGTGTGAGGGGACTGGCACTTCACTCGTGCTCTACCTCGGACCCTTCTCTCTGGGTCTCTGGCTCAAGCCCCAAACACATCTGGCCACATCTGGAGGTCTTCTGAAGAAGGGAGAATGAAGACCCCACCTCCCTGGCACAGCCCACCCTCGCTGCTCCCTCCCTGCCTCTTCCCCGCCCCCCCCTCTCTGTTTCTCAAAGAGACGTGCAGCCTGGGTGTCCAAGGGCTGTGTGTGGCCTCAGATACGGTGTTAGCGGCCAGCAGTGTGACTTTTGCACATTAAAATGTTCATACGCTTGGGGAATGGACTGTCAAGACCCTCAGCTCTCACCACCCCCTGTTCTCTTCCTCCAGCCAGCTCGCACCTTAATATCACAGTCTGAGTCTGGTCTTGTAGCTGTCTGGGCTTCTGCCCCCCGGGTGTGACTCTCAAGGGGCACAGACGGGAGATTCAGAGGAGAATAATGGGGATGTTGCTGGAGGGGACGCAGGGAGCAGGCAGCCCAGGGCGGCCCCTCCTCACTGGGGAAGGTCCCTGGAAAGGGGCCTCCTGTGCCGGGCCCTAAACCAGATTTAGAGCTTCCAGTGGAGGAGGCATGGGGGTGCTTGGGGGATGGCCAGTGGCCCCAGCCATGGGTTGACTTGCGTCCCCCAGAAATACCTGTTGAAATCCTAACCCCCAGAACCTGTGAATGTGACCTCATTGGGAAATAGTGTCTTTGCAGATGTGTCAGGGAAAGACGAGGTTGTACCGGCCTGGGTGGACCTTGATGCAATGACTGGTGTCCTGGTAAGAGGAAGGAATTTGGACACAGGCGGGGAGAACGCCATGTGAAGATGGAAGCTGTGACTGGAGGGATGCATCTGCAAGCCGAGGGACACCGAGGGTGGCCTGGAGCCACCAGCAGCTGGGAGAGAGGCCTGGGACCAATTCTCCCGCCGGACCTCCAGAGGGAGGCCACACCTGGGTGCTGGACTTCTGGCGTCCAGAACTGCCGGAGAATAGATTTCCGTTGTTTCAAGCCCCCAGTTTGTGGTGCTCTGTTATGGCAGCCCCAGGAGATGAGCACACCCTCTACGGCCATGGCGACCACCTCCAGGTCTGCCGGAGCCAGGGGCCGTGTGCTATCGGACCTTCATCCCCTTCCAGTCAGTGTGACCGGCAGGACCACTGCCATGGCCACAGCCTGTCACCACCACCACCGTCACCTCCCTCTCTTGTGCACAGTGACTGTGCAGCTGCTTTGTGCCCTGGGCTGGGCTTTTCATAGCTCACGTCATCCCCATGGCAGCTTCTGAGAAAGGACGATGGCCTCCATTTCCTGCCATGGTTCTGTTGCCAAGAGGCACTGTCGATGCCTGGTCCTCCAGTCCCCCGTCCCCTGCCATCTCTCCTGGGGGAAACTGCTCCCCTGGGCTGGGACAGCGCTGACGGCTGCCCACGGAGTTGCCCACGTACGCAGGCGCTGGGTGCTGGCTGCTGCGGGGAGACAGCATCCATTTGCCGCGGGGAGTCGGCGCCCTTTGTTCTCGGGAGAGATACATGCCCAGATGTGACAGCGCAATATCGTTCTCCGGACAGCTCCCTCGGATCCCCAGATAAGCTGTCGATTGGACTGCTCCTCCAGTAGCTCGCTGTCTGGCTTTATTTCACTGTAATCGCAGGGCAGATGCAGTTGGTAACGACCCGTGACAGCTGCTCTGTTGATATTCCCAGTCTTGGGGAGAGAGAGAGAGGAAAAAAAAATAAACACTTGATAAAAGTATGATTGAAGATTAATAGTTGTCTGGTGACGATCCACAATGAAACAGGCCGTAAAGAGGTTGCTTGTCTGCTGAGCCGAATTGCTCCCGGCTGCAGGCTGTGGAGAGGCTGGCATGTCAGAGCCCGCACGGCTGGGCCAGGAGGGACTGGCTTTCTCCGTGAGGGCCAGGGGACAGCCCCAGGCCTAGTGATGATTCCTGGAGCCGCTGGCCAGGGGCTTGGAAGGTTCCCAGCTCGGGAGGGCAGATGGAAATTGCTTTGGAACTATTTATTTATTTATACTCCACCATGTTCCAGAAAGGATTTACAAAGGCTTAGAAATTGCTTTGTGTAAGAGGCTCCTGGTAATCCTCGCGGTTCTTCCCAGGCGGGTGCAGCAGATTCTCTGGTATCAGAGTGTCGGTCGGGGAGGCTGGGCTGGGGTCAGACCCCGGCCGTTATGTTGACAACAGGGGACCTGGCTCCCACTGGGGTGAAGCAACTTCCCAGTGTCACGTGATAATAGGGTGGAAAAGCCAGGACTGAAAACCACTCCTTCACTCATTCATTCATTCATTCGAATCCTGCATCTCGTGTGAACTTTCATCCATGAGAAGAAAGCAAAAAGACTAGTCACAAACCGGAGAAAACATTTGCTGCAGACACAGCCAACAAAAGATCAGTGTGGGGAACACGCAGACAGCCTCACACCGAGAGCCCCGCAGGACCAAGGGCAGAATCAGAAGCTGGGGCCGCACGGAGAGGAAACCCACACGGCCGGGAGAGACGCTCCCGCCACGAGCCACCAGGTCAAAGTCACGGAGGACGCGGTTAGCCTGTTTACTCGGCAAAATTCCAGACTGGAAGTGAAGACTCCCTTGGGTGAGGAGCAGGCAGGGCATGCAGGAGACAGAAGAGGTGAAAGTGACAGGGCACGGCTCTGCCCCGCAGCGCTGGGGGCTTAGGGCTTATCACATTTACAAAGAAGACTAAGTGAGTCAGGGTATTGGTTCCCTGGGGCCGCCGTGACAAACTGCCACAAACCGGGAGGCTTAAAACAAAGAAATCCATTCTCTGCTGGTTCTGGAGGCCAGAGGCCTGAGAGCAGGGTATTGGCAGGACCACGCTCCACCGGAGGCTCCAGGGGAGGCTGGGTGAGGGGGGTCCTTCCCACCTCTTCAGCGTCTGGTGGCCCCAGGTGTTTCCTGGCTATGGCAGCGTCACTCCTGTCTGTGTGTCTGTCTTCACATGGCCTCCCCACTGTGTGTCTCTGTCCTCTTCTCTTCTGGGTCTTATAAGGACAGTAGCAGCTGGCTCTAGGGGCCACCCTAAATTCAGGATGATCTCATCTCAAGATCCTTAACTACATCTGCAAAGACCGTTTTTCCAAATAAGGTCACACCTAGTTTCTGGGGTGCAGAGTATGGGCATGTCTTTTGTGGCCATTCAACCCCCCACTGTAAGTAGGTGAGAGAAGGGAGGTGGGCTGGGCGTGGCAGTGATGAAGACGGGCCGGGTGCAAGCGGTAGGATTCGTCTGGGGTCCTTTAAACAAGAACAACCATGAAATGCAGACTATTTATGTGTCCAAAAATGCCCCAGCTGCCAGGGCCCACGGGATTGTGAGGATGACGTCCTTCTCCTAAGGGGCTACAACCGAATCCCCGCCCCCCAACCAGCTCAAGAGCACCCACCTAGCCAGAGGCAGAGCCAAGACTGAAGCCAGGACTGCAGGGCTCCAGACCTCGGGGGCTCTCTGATCCACCAGGGCGCCTCTGCGCGTGGGCAGCACACGGCCCCCTTGGGGCCTTCTCCTTCAGTGGGGTGTGTGTGTGTGTCTGTGTATTGTACATGTGTGTATTGTGTGTGTGCATTTGCACACGTGTGTTGTGTGTGCATGTATGCGCGTGCATGTGTGCGGTGTGCATGTGTGTTTGTGTGTGCGTGTGTCCATGTGCAGTGTGACGCTCAGATGACACGTCAGGATTCTTGCTGCAATGAAGGAAGTCCTCACTGGAGGCTCCAGGGGCCCCTGGCAGAGTCTCGGGAGAGCCGAGGCTCAGGGAGGCTGACTGGCTCCCCACCGGCCGTGGGCATGTGGCCTCCTGACCCTGGGCAGCGCTGGCTTTCCAGCCTCGCTTGCCTCTTCTCAGCCTCCCCACCGCCTCCTCACTTGTATTTCTTTGTTCTACTACATGTATCTTCGTAAGCTGCCTTAAATCTTTTCTGAACAAGGCAGGGCATAAATAGATAAATAAATAAACCCCCATGCTTTGCATTTTAAGGCGTCCTTCCCAGGGCCCTGCGCGTTCCGGGAGAGACCCATTTATAACCCTCTGACAACTCCTTTCCAGGCCCCGGGTGCTCTGGGCTCAGAAAAATGAGCTGGTTCAGGAGCCTGGTTTTGTCGTCCACTAACATTTACACAGCGTCTTCCGGGTCCCCTCTTGACGCCGTGGAGGGGAGGCAGTCCATCGGGGGCACTGCCCCATCCCGCAGCTGGGGACGGACGGCCCCAGAGCCAGGGCCTGGGGGGTCCCGGGCTGACCAGCAGTGTCTGCACTGCTGGCTCTGCCTAAGCTGAAGTGCACGGGGCTTGACAGGCAGCCGGTGACTCACGCTCCTCAGAGAGATCCCAGACACACAGCCCCCCACCCCCCAACAAACAACTGGTGTTTATTGAGTACCTGCCACGTGCAACATACCAGGGTGGGCGCACTGCAGAAACCGTATCACAGAAACAGTTTGAATTGTGTGCTGCCTTTGAGCAATCACCCACCTTCAGCTTCCGAAATGCTGAGATCCTTAAGAATGGGGACGCAGCTTTGCATGCTGGGGGCCGGGGTGGAGCGCAGAGTGCGGAGAAGATATCAACGCGTGCTTGCTAATTGATTGATTGATTGAGAAGCCCAGAAAGTCACGATATTGAGTAGAGGCTGGACTAGAAGATGAGCAAGTCTGCTTCTCCATCAAACAGACCAGGGTGTGTGTGTTTGTGTGTGTGTGTGTGTGTGTGTGTGTGTGTGTATTGGGGGGGGTCTGGGGCAGCAGAGTGGAGTACTGGACAACATCTGGTTGGGGTCAATTTTGTCCTCACACTGATGCTCCTTTTGGTGCCCTGGACATAAATCAATCGCCAGCTCCTTTCGTTGTGAAAATAGCCCGAGTGTGAGAGTGTGTGTGTGTGTGTGTGTGTGTGTGTTGAAGGTGGTTGTGTGGTACCATCTCAGTCCACCTTGATTACAGATAATTCCGTCCCCCTTCTTTCTCAGCGCATCCCCAGCTTGGTGGATCGTATATCAGAGGTCGGAGGAATCCTGGAATCAATCACCGGGCCCAAGGTCCTTTCCTGTGATGAATGACCCTCTTCTGTGCAGGTACCCCCCACCCCGGCTTCCTCGGCCCAAGTGTTCACAGTGTGATGTCAGAATCAAGATATTCTCTCTCCGGGTGAGTGATAGAGAAGATATCAGGGGCAGGGGATCAGTTGGCGCCCGGCCGCCGTATTTCAAGCACAGCCACACAATTTATTTCAGGGGACTCACATATTTTAGCTGTATGGGCTTCTATTTCATGGGCCAGAGCCACGGCTGTCGGCCCTGTCGTGGCTGGACACACGCTTGGTTGTGCTTGGCTGAAGGTGCTGGGGATGAAGAGGTTGGGTTCTTGGACATTTGAGGCTTTGCCAGAGCTCAGCGAATGCCCGCTGATGAAGTCATTGAGAAGACGGATGTGTGGGTCATGGGTGGATGTGGGTTTTGGTTAGTTGGGCTGCCCATGGAATTGACCTTGGTGCTGTAGAAAGAACACAGGGTGTGGGGTTCGACGTTGGACTCCATCCTGACCCTGGTGCACCCGGCTTTCGGCCTAGGGGTATTTAATCAGTTTCTCTGCCCCTCAGTTTCCTCACCTGTGAAAACGGGGTCCTGGTTAACGCCTCCTGCATCTTGTCCGTCTAATGACGCTGCTGCACGGCCTGAATGTGTAAGTGTTATAAAGCTCGAAAGGCCAGCGAGATGTACGTGGCTAACACAGGGTCATTTTCTCCAAAGATATTTCTAATCATTTTTTATGCAGGATGAGGAATAATCGATGCCAATTAAAAAACCCACATGCATTCATCACATTAGTGCGTGAAATAAATTAGTGACAAAAGCAGCGAGCTGGGGTTTGGGGGAATGGGGTCTGATGCTTCCCTGCCAGTTATGAAGTGGGCAAAACTTAAAATGCCTGTGGGCCCCGCCTTCCTCATGTGTGACGTGAGGGGTGAGCTCAGTGGCATGGGGTTCAGGGGCTCTATGTCCATCTCGTGGGGCGGTCTGCACTCTTCCACTTGCCTGAAGAGCCAGGGGAATCTGGGTCCAGACACCTTTCCAGCCTCACTTCCAATTTATCCCCCCATACTTGCCTCCCCCAGGGGACCCACAAGGCTGGTCACTGCTGTTTCCAGACCCTGCCCCAGCCCTCTCACCTGGAACAACGGGAGAATAAAGCTGTCTCATGGGGTGATCTGAGGATGATAAAGTGCCTGCAGGGTGCCTGGCACAGATCCCAAAACGTAAGAGAGAGTTGCTGCCGCAAACAGGGATTCTGCCCATCTTATCATCAGCGAGGACACGACCGACAAGCTGTGGTGAAATGCACAGATACCGGTCACCCCCTGGGAAGCCGGGGTACAGATGAGGACGTGAGCAGCAGGTGAGGCTAGTTGAGTCCAGGCTGGAGCACTGATTAACTGCACAGCCTTTGGAAAACTTCCTAGACTCTCTGAGCCATGGTTTCTTGTCTCTAAAATGGGTGTGGTGGGTTGAGTTGTGTTCCCCCAATATATGTCCAAGTCCTAACCCCAGGTTCCTGTGAATGTGACCTCCCTTATTTGGAGATAGGTCTTTGTTGATGTAGCCAAGTTAAGATGAGGTCACACTAGAGCAGGGTGGACCCTAATCCAACAACTGGTGTCTCTATAAGAAGAGGGAAGTTTGGACACAGACACACAGGGGAGAAGGCCGTGGGAAGACAGAGGCAAAGATGGGAGGGAGGCGCCTGCAAGGCAGAGGAGGCTGAGGAGTTGCAGGCAAATCCCAGATGCTGGGGAGACAGCCAGAGCAGATTCTCCCCCAGAGCCTCCAGAGGAACCGAAGCTGCTGACCCCTCGATCTCAGACTTCTGCCCTCCAGACCCGTGAAAGAATCCATTTCCGTTGTTTTAAGCTGCCCAATTTGTGGTCCTTTGTTATGGCAGCTGTAGGAAATGAACACCCTAACCTGGCAGGGATCCATGAGGAGGGCCGTGCCGGGTGGTGCGGGTGAAGAGCTCGGCCAGCGCACGGCACACACCCGACCAGGGTCCCGTAAATGCTCTTATCAGAAGGGTGGATCGTGACGGTAATTCCCGGGTCTGCAAGGCCACTGAGGCTTTGCGGGAGGGCCTGCTCTAAATCCCTTCCCAGCGGGTGGTCTTCAGAGGGAGAACAGAAGGGTCTCAGCCAGAGCACAGCCTCCTCTCCCTCCTTGATGCATCTCATCGGCATTTATCCTGATGATTCAGTCGCTCGGATGGACCCTGGGTCAGAGACAACACAGGTGCAGGGAGAGAAAGGGGTGGCGGGGGCTCAGTGTAGCTGGGTCTCAGACGTGGAAGCAGTGACTTTCCATAACGTGCCAAGTACAGCCACGAGGCCTTGTGAGAGTGAGAGGGCCATGGGAGCTCGGGCGCCAGGGCAGAGTCCCTGGAGGAGGGCAGAGGGGTGGACAGGCAGATGCGGACGAGGAAGGCACTGCGTTGGAGCCAGCCTGTGAGGAGGGGACAAGATGCAGGGGTTGCAGGAGCTTCGGGTTCAGTGATGGGTGCAGAGTTGGGGGTGCCTATCCTGGAGGCTTTTGCTCCACACTAGGAGCCGGGGTTTTATCCTGGCAGTGAAGAGTGCCCAACCTGGATGGCCACGGAATCAACTGGGAGCTTTAGAAGGGTGGATTCCCACCCCCCCACCCCAAGATGACGTCTCCTTCTGCAGGCAATTCTGCTGTCAGCTGAACTCGAGGACCACCCATGGAGGGCTGCAGGCTCCAGGGCACTTTCAGCCGTGGTCATGGGGCGTGGGATGTGGCCCTACTTGCATTTGGAGAGAAGCATTTGGGGCATTACAGAGGGTGGAGAGAGACAAGAACAGAGGCGGGAGGACCCCCAGGAGGGTGTCTCTAAGTCCAGGAAAGAGAGGAGAGTGGTGACCAGGACCCGGACTCAGAACCTGGAGCCAAGATGCAGAGCTCAGACTTAGAACTCGGAGTTAAACTAGCGATTAGAGCTTGGACTGTGAACTCCATGTGGGAGGGATCTTGTCTGTTTTGTTAGTTGACGTATGCCAAGTGCCCACGACAGTGCCCGAGCACAGCAGACGCCCCACCAGAACGTGTTGAATGAATGAATGAGGTAGTGGATGTGGAGCTGCCAGGATTAAGGGGGTGAATTCGGACACGGAGACAAACTGAAGCAGCCCCGCCTCTTCACTTCCCGCAACAGCTCAGAAGAGGCAGAGAGGGATGCTGGCTCCACATGGCTCCGTTTTCCCCATAGAACGGCACCGAGGGGGGTCAGATGACACGCAGCCCAGACGGGGTGGGAAGATCCCCAACAAAAGGAGGGAGGGCTGGGGTGGACAGGAGCTGAGCCAGAGTGGGGGAAGGGCCTCAGCCAAGGCCCTGCCCCATAAGGGGTAAGGAGCCTCGAATGGAGGCACCTGGGCTAGGCCTGCAGACGCTCACAAGGGCACGGCAGCTGAGGGCCTGCACCCTGGATGGCGACGCTCTCAGAGGCGGCAGTGCACAGCTGAGCCCCAAGTCAGTTGTGGGGGCACCTCCTCCACAAGCCCTCTATAGCTGCCTGCGGTCAGCTAAAAGCACACACAGGGTTCCGGCCGGAGCCGGACAACTCAGTGCAGAGGACGGTTACTTAGAAGTGGCAATGGCGGGCCTCGTGACAGGTGGGTGTGGTGAATGGACGTCAAGGGGGATCGAAGAGACTGCATGTCTCCAGCCTGGGTAGGGGGAAAACTGTGTGGCTCCTACGTGAGGTTCTCTCGTTCAGTCTACAGACTCTGTCTGAGCGGCTGCCCTGTGCCAGGCAGGCGGTGGGACGAGACAGATGAGGTCCGTGCTCTTGTGGGGAGGGCAGGGAAAGGCCGTGAGGTGGGCCTGGGCATGAGGGGCCCAGGGGACATCGGGGGTCCAGCTAGCAGGTGGCCACTTGCTCGATGAGTGTGCGGTTGGGCAGGAGGTCAGGGCTGGAGCAATAGGAACGTGGACGTGTGTGAGGGCACAGAGTCACCCGGGCGGGCTTGTGTCCACCACCACATGAGTTCCCGGGGCTGCTGTGACTAGCGACCACACCTTGGTGGCTTACAACATGCATTTCCTCTCTGACCGTTCCAGAGGTCAGAGGTCTCACGTGGGTGCTGGCAGAGCCGCGTGCCCTCTGAGGCTCCAGGACTGGTTTCCTCGCTTTTTCAGCTCCTACAGGCCACCTGCTTTCCGTGGCTCGCGTCACTCCAGCCCCTGCTCCCACGGTCACATCTCCCACTGCTCTTCCTGCCCCCCCGCCTCCCTCCTGTAAGGACCCCTGGGATTATGTTGGGTACAGTCTCCCCATCTCTGGGTCGCTCTCGGCTGGCGGCCATCCTGGGTGCTGTAGGGCTTTTGGCAGCGTCTCTGGTCCCCACACACGAGATACTGGCAGCACTCTCCCTCCAGCTGTGACGGCCAGAAGTGTCCCAGACCTTGCCACATGGTGCATGGGGCCATAATCAGCCAGGTTGAGAAAGACTGACTTAGACCAATGATGAGCCATAGTGACACTGAGGGTTGGAACAGATCCCAGGTGACTCGTGTGTCTCAGTAACGCATGACGGCAGTTGTCACAAACATGCTGCCGTCTGCCGCCTCAGAAGCAGAAGGCACGGCCTGCGCCCGGCTTGTGGGCCCATCCTGATTGGGAATGAGCGGTTCTGCTTGGGCTGTGGAAAAGCCACGGCCTCAGGATGTCCCCTGGGATCCGGAAAGACTCTCCCCAAATCCCACCATGGGGCTTTCTGCACCATGTCCTGAAGTGTTCCTCCTGACTTGTTTTTTACTGCCAGACTTTTGACTTCTAATTCTGTTGCCCTGTCTGGAAGCTCCTCTGTGTCCCAGGACTTGACTTTGCTGTCTATTATGACATAAACGCTCAGGGCAGGAGGCCTTAGAGCAGCGTGTAAGCGAGGGTGACACTTGTGTGAGGCCCGCAGAGCAGCGTGCTCCAGGCTCCGGGGCTACGCTCCGACCTCGCCACCTCTTCTGGCCCCGCACGTGATGGCGGGAGAGATGGCAGAGGTGAGGCCTCTGCAGAAGGACCCCATAGACAAAGCACCCACCCACCAGCAGTGCAATCCAGATACGGATGCCGGTTTCCTAATCACCCTGGCCGTGCCCGCGAGAGTCCTTTGAAACTCCTGGGTGCAGCGAAGATGGCCGTGTCTCCCTGCCTTTCAGGAGGGACGGGGTGGAACAGCTGGAAGATTCCTTCTACGAGACAGACACGGTTCCCGAGCGCTGCGTGACAGTAACGGATCTGGGAAAACTGCCGCCGGGGAATTCTTTCTTTCTACTCTCTAAGCAGAAGGTAACATTTGCTCCTTCTGCTCAGGTTAAATTACCATATTAATTATTCAGGAGACTTAATGCGATCAAACCAGGATCTGTGTACCGGATCCAGGCAGGAACCAGAAGCAAAATCGATGGCTCCAAAGGCCTTGGCAGCTGACGCGTAATTAACTCTCCTCCCCGTTGAAGTTTAACTGGGAAAGAACAAACAGTTTACATGATAGGCAGAGGAGACAGAAGAGAGAGAGACAGACAGATAGACAGACAGATAAACAGAGAAAGAGAGAACGGCAGACAGATACAGATAGGCAGACAGATGATAGATGGATAGATGACAGACAGATAGACAGAGAGATGACAGACAAAGAGAGAGGAGAGAGACACAGAGCGGGAGACAGGCAGACATAGAGAGACGACTGGGGACCACGTCCGGCCGCGCGTCTCTCTGTCCCGAGACCTGGCTCAGCTGCGGCCGTCCTGTGTCAGGGGTCAGGACTAATTGGGTTTAGAAGTGACCACGATTTCACACGTCTTTCAGCATGACCCTGAGAGGAGGTGCTGCCCCTGTGTGGACCGGGATGGGTTTTATGCATCTATTTATATCCAAATCAATTCTAAGCCGGTTGCAGGACTCTGCCTAATCGAATCTGCTGCCCTTCACACACCGGGAAGAGACACCTGACCCCTGTCCTCCTGGGAGTCCAGATCCTTCTCCTTGTGACCAAGGAGCTGACAGAATGCGGCAAATGCTGCCGTCTGCTCAGTCTGGGGGTGGGCTTGTTACAGCATTCTCTGTGCTTTTCTGACGGCCTGACACATTTATTAATTAATAACAGTGTGAAGAGCCCCAGGCTGACTGGCCCTAGAGAGACCTGACTGTGCCCCGCCCGGCTGCGTGACATCCAGCTTGTCACTAACCTTCCCGGAGCAGCCCGGGGGTACTTCGTGGAAGGCGGGGTTCCTAACGCTCATGGTATCTGCTGCACTGGGAGGGGAGGAGGCGATGGAGCATGTGCCGCCCTTGAAGGGTGAGCTCGGAGCGGCTGTTCCAGGCCACTCAGAGGCTGGACCAGAAGCCCCGCTCCGCGGGCCGGGC
Source organism: Dicerorhinus sumatrensis harrissoni (assembly GCA_014189135.1). Classification (NCBI taxonomy): domain Eukaryota; kingdom Metazoa; phylum Chordata; class Mammalia; order Perissodactyla; family Rhinocerotidae; genus Dicerorhinus; species Dicerorhinus sumatrensis. The sequence goes on along the minus strand of JABWHU010001774.1, from coordinate 25,792,620 downwards.
TGGCCTTCTCTGGCTCACAGCGGCTGGCTCTGGGGCCTCTCAGGGATGCTCGCCCCTGGGGTCTGCAAGCCCCAGCAGGCTCCGTCTGCAGCTCACCCAAACCACAGGTCTTGTCACCTCTGGGGTCTCAATTGCTTCCCTGAGGCGACTGCTGTTGTCTGGGAGGCAGGGACTCCGTGCAGGGGGCCTGTGCACATCCCTCCTTCCTTTGTCAAACTTTCTGAGCCTGTGCCAAACTCCCAACTAACCACCAGGGAGGGAGCCCCTGAAACACAGCTCCCCCAGGAGCCCATGACCTCACGGGGGCCAACCATGGGCCAAGGCTGGGGAGCGGGGTGGCAGGCACAGCCCGGGCTGTCCACACCCTGTGGCTCCTGAGGAGGCCCCTCCAGCCCCGTCAGGGACCCTCCCTCCTTGCTCTCTGTTTTCTCCCTCCCCTCTCGTCATTTCTCCTGAGCCGTCTGTCCCAGGGGCCCTGCCCTGGCAGCGGGAGAGACAACGCCTGCGGCCTCTGGGATCCTCAGGCACGTGGCCCGCGGTCACCACCCCCAGGTTCGAATCCTGCGTCTATGTGGCCTCCTGACTCTAACATTTTCTAACCCCGAATCTCCTCTTCTGTAAACGGGGTAACGAACTTGCTCACTCAGAGAGCTGTGAGGGCGTAAACGATGACAGTGACAACAATAATAATCATCATCATCACCAACACCTGGGGCCTAGGCACAATGCCCGGCAGAGGACATGCTCCGCAAAGGTCGATGTTATCAGTCCCTATTCTCACGAATATCAGTGTATAACTCATTCAGGCTCAAGAACGTGCCTATTTGCAGCCTATTCACACCTGCTGTGTGTTCCCCTGTGAGAGCCACGGGGGCGTCAGTGTACGAAAGACTTAGGGGTTTAACTGGGTCTCAGTCCAGCACAAGGGGCCCAGGCCCCAGACCAGCCTGAGCAGTGAAGTCACAGAATCATGAGGAAGGTTTAAAAGCAGAGATGGCTTGTTGTCCCTCCCAGTAGCAGCGGACAGTGAGGACCCTGCCCACCTGCCCGCTCACTCTGGCTCACACCCCCTCACCGTGCCCCAGTGCGGGGGGAGGAGAGGTTTGGAGAAGGGAGTTAACCTCCCAGGTGATGGTGGTGTAGGCAGTAGAGCCAGGATTGGAACCTGGTGGTCACACTGGAAACCCCTTGCCTTAGTGACACAGGCTCTGTGGGTGGGACCTGGTCTTGGGGGTTGAGAAAATGCCCAGGACAGGCACCCATGGGACGAGTGGGGGCAGGCCTGGGTCAGGGAGTGTCTTGGGCAAGGGGAGCGCCCTGGGCCTGAAGGATGGGGGAGCTGGTGCCCTGGCCCTCGGGAGCTGTGAATGGGCAATTATGATTTTCTTATTTGGGGTTACTTAAAGCAGCCTTCAGACATAAGTGAAGCCCACAGACCTCACCCATCCTCCGTGGTGATGTTCTGTATTATTTCCATTTTAATTAGAAACAGTTGATGACGCTTCTCTCTCATCCTTTCTCAAATCCCCAGCTCAGTGCTTCACATAACACACTTCTCTCACGGGTGCCCTGGGGGCTTGTCGAGAGGACAGCCAGTCTTACCCATCACAGCTCCCACGGCTGCTGCAGACAGCGCTGACCCCGTGGGCAGCAGGGGCTCTGGGAGGAAGCAGGAAGCAGTAGAGTGGGGAGTTACACTGTGTGGTCCGTGGAAGATGCACTGTGGTTCCCACCCTCTTGTGCTTCACCGAGTTCCTGAAAAATGTCCACCAGGGGCTGCATGAGAAGGTACATGCTTGTTCTCGTGGTACTTACCCTGAATGCCCTGACTCCAGGGGACTTGGTCTGTACAACTTAGAGGGAAACCTGCTGACCCCATTTTTCCTCAGCACCAGCAATACACAGCCAGCACAAGACACTCCCTGTGGCAGAGACTGCTGCCCATTTACCGAAAACCTATTTCCTCTCTTTCTGGGCATATGACCAGAGCACAGCTCCCAGGCTCCTTTGCTGTCAGGTGTGGCCAGGTGATTGTTCCTGGCAGAGGGATGAGAGGAAGGAAGGAGCATTGCTTTGGCGCCCAAGCTCTCCCCTTCCTCCAGCTGGACGCAGACCTTGCAAGGCCCCGGGATGGCAGAGCCACAGACAAGGGAGGGCGCCGGGGGATTGCCCCTGAGTCCCCACGGGAGCTGCCTGCCAAGCTTGCCTCGAAGGGTTACGTGAGAAATAACTTCCCATAGGGTTGAGCCATTGTGCCTTTGTGGGTCTGTCTGTTCTCTATGCAGCCACTCCTACGTGCTAGATACTGGGGCCGGTGACAACCACGGCAGGTGCAAAGTGGACAGTGTCCTCATGGAGAGTAGCACGGGGGGAGGAAAGTCACCCCTGACAAGCAAACTATCTGGAGGAAACACACGGGGCGGCGATGGGTGGCAGAGAACCCCCTCTGGTTGGGAAGGGCCCACAGAAGAGGGACATTCCACTGAGGTCTGAGGATGGGGAGGATCAGGCACCTGGGGTGTGTGTGGAAGAGCCTTCCACCAGAAGGAATGGTGAGTGCAGCGGCCTGGAGGCAGGAATGAGCTTGGCAGGCTCTCGGGTCGGAGAGGAGGGCAGCGGGGCCGCAGCTGGGAGGGATGGTGGAGAAGACATGTCGGGGCTGGCCACGGTGTGGTCCTCCCCTGAGGCCCACGGATTGGGCATCTCTGAGTCCTGAGCTCTGACCCCGTTAGAAGAGCATCGGGATGGTGGGAGCAGGGGAGCTGTGAGCCTGGGAAGAGGTGCTGGAGACGCCCAGCCCGGCTGATGCTGCCTCTGCCCTCATGTCCAACCTTCGTCTGAGCACACCCTCTGGCGTGGCCCAGACACGCCCAGCCCTGCCCACGGGCTAAGCGCTAGTTGGCCACAGGAGTTCCAGGCGTGAGGTCTGAAGTTGGCTCTGCCTCTTGCTCAACTGGACAGGCTCTACCTCTTCCCGAGCCCACCGTGGCTTCCCATCGACTCTCGGGGCACCCTCGCTGCCCTGCAGGGTTAGGTTGGGGACCATGGGATGGTGTCTGCGAAGCACATGGCACAGTGCACGGCACACAGGGGCTCTTTCCACCTGTGTCCCCCCTCCCTTTCCTCCTCCTCCTCTCCTGGGAGTGGTCCCGGGTGCCTGTGGCATGGGCTCCTCCCTGAAGCAGTGGCCTGAGGACAAGCGATGACTCTGATAATTGCATCCTTTCCAGACCCAGGCAGTGATGAACGGGCCCAGAATCCGTGTGGCTTCAGGAATCAATACTGTAATATCTCTATACGAGTGTGGAAGGGAAAAATGGGGTCACAGGGAACACCCTGTGATCTTTCCCTCAGAATCTGCAGAGGTAACAGCTGGGGCTGTCGACTACTAGGAGCTTCTGAGCACTTGCCTGGGAGGGAGGGCATGGAGGGAGAGAGACCAACGTCAGCGCTCGGACGTGGGGTCCAGCGCTGTCCCGAGCCGTGTGACCTCAGCTTGTTGCTCAGGGTCTCTTGTCCCTGGTTCTCATAACGGAGGACGTGAAGAGCTCCATAAAGTGTTGGGTGACTTGCACGTGTATCAAGTTGTCGTGTAGGATGGAGCACGGAGCCAGAGGACTCGGAAGCGCCCCAGCCCCGGGATGTGCTCTGAAGCATCTGGGGGTCTTCAGACAGAGTGACGAGACCTCAGGCACCTGACCCGGTCCCACTCTAAGACAGGTGACATCACTGATTCCTGAGAGATTAAGTCACATCCTCAAGGTCGCACCTTAAGTTGGGGTCAGGATCCTTTTCCTGAATAGTGGCTCTGAGCTTCGCTTTGCCCAGTGACAGGATTAAGGAGACAGCAGCTTTGCTCTGAGTCAACATGGGAAGTGCTCTGCCCGTGGGACAGGGGAGAAGGGAGTGGGATGGGGCCCCAGGCAGGCAGGCTCTGCTCACGGTCCACCTGTGCCTTCAGAAGGAAAACCAAATACTCACCTGTCGGGGCAAACATCCATCCGTCTCCTTTTTTTTTTTCAGAGCACCTCTGGTGAGAAATTGACTTATTGGCCATTGTACTGAGACGAAAATAAATGACTCTATTTCCCAGCTCATCTTGTGAGGAATGTTTTCTTCTTTAAAAAAGAAGCATCACTGTCTCCTGTTTGCTCAGCTGTGTGGGTTATTCATTTGTGCAGACAGGTCCTCTGAGATCCCATGTCTCGGGCTCTCCTGGCGCACAGAGTTACCGGAGGCCAGCCCCCAGCCGCCTGCTGGTCAGTGAGGCTCTCTTTATCACCCTCTTGGGCAGAGCCTGGGCTCCAACAGAAGGAAGTGTGCAGCACCCTCCATCAAAGAGGCAGTACCTGGGTTGACCAGGAAGACACAGCCCCCGACCTCAGGGCATCGTCCACTGTGATGGGGGAAACAGTTTCTGATCTGCTGGTCAGATGGGGGAGGTGTAGCTCCCTGATCCTCTGGTCAGATGGGAGCGATATAGCTCCTCATCTGCTCGTCGGATGAGGGACACCTCACCTCCCAGATCTGCTGGTCAGGTGGGGGAGACATGCTGTCAGTTCTTCAGGGTCCGTGGGTCAGATGAGGAAGGCAAGATTCTTTCACCGGGGAGCCCCCGGCCTCCCAGGGAAACCACAGCCTCTGGGGGTTGCGTACCTTCACAGAGATTGGAGACACATGGTCCCTGCCCTCCAGGCACCCTGCACTCTGAGGGGCAAGTCAGGACCTGTCCATGGAAAGGCGCAGGGATAGCATCAAGGCAGGTGGAATCACTGCGCTGAAGACAACCGGCGTATGCCAGGGCTGAGGGGGTGGTTGGCTGATTTGGTTTTATTGACTCTGGAAGCAGCTAAGAGGCAATCAGCCAACTGGTTGAAGGGGGGTTGCAGAGATTCGGCCATCCAGATGTTTTAAGTCACCCTCACACCGAGTAGCACACGTGGCAAATACCTGCTGGTGGGCTTGACATCCTTCCAATTCTTGCTCCAGCTCTGGCTGGGCTCCCAATGCTGGCCGGGCAGGACCAGGGAAAAGGAGGCACAATAAAGACAGCGATGTGAGAAGCAGGGACTGGGGGGAGGACTTGAGGGGAGACCTGTGTTATATCTTCAACCTGCATAGGCTCTGCCTGGGGCGTCCCAGAGCCAGAACCCCTAACCAGCCCCTTTAGAGACCCAGAAGACCCATCCCTGGAGAGCACAGGGCAGAGCTGCAGCTCAGGGCACTGATATCCCGCCAGGACTCCGGCCTGAGCCTTGACCTCTCCCTGATCCTGAGGCCCAGGACTTCTGGGTCAGCCGTATGGGAACCTCTGTGGTTTCTGGATGGTCAGCGGCAGGAGGGACGCAGAAAGTGGGGCAGAGGTCGGCCTCTCCACAAAGGCTGCCCGCTGTGCTCTCCGTGGTGCTGAAACCACCCGCAGCCTCATCTCCAGGCACTGGGTCTCTGTGTGGCAACAGTGCCTCTGGTCTAGGGCCGCCAGGGGCCTGATCAGAGAGCTGTCTACCTGTGGCTGTAGGGCAGCCAGCTCGTAGGACCTGCTGCCAAGCAGTGCCTTCCTCGCCATCCCACAGCCTGTCATTAGCGTGCACACATCTATGCACTGGAATACAAGGTCATTGGGTCAAAGACCCTGGTCTATTTCCTCTGTACCCTGCACAGACCCTTACAGTGTCCTGAGCCCTGCAGTGCTTGCTTAACCCTGCATTATTGGGTGAGTGGGGAGAGATTATATAGATCCCACCTGGGCCTCAGGCTCAGTTTGCTGTGCAGGCCAGGGGGAGGGGAACGGGGGTAACAACAGCATGATATAAACCAAACAGGGACTCGCAAAGTGTTCCCACGATCTAGTTATATTTATAATTCACTTTCTTCTCTTAGCAGACCCTCTAGTCTTTACCTTTAGGATGATCAGTCCCCACCCCTTCCCGAGCATGGTCTGAAGTCCTCTGAGGAGCAGCTGCAAACCTTCCTCTGATGGTTAGGGCGGTCAGCCAATGGCAGGTACCAACGAACCCCAAATGCCTACCTCAGTGAGGGGAGGAGTTGCAAAAGCCAGTCTCAAGTGCCCAAACTCGCTCCTTCCTTTTTGGCCCAAACTCACTCTCAATAAACCTCCAGGATGCCTTCCCCGATAATTTGAGCCAGCATTGATATCTCTCCCCCTGAGTGCCCGCGGCATCTCGCTTTCTGTAGCATATGTACCGGCACGGTATTTTTCGTGTTTATTTTGTTCTCTAATGTCCTGAGTATTCATCTTTCTGTGGGATCGGTGTCTGATATATGTTCACATCCTTCATCAGCTGGCATGGGGCCTTGCCCTCTTAGGAAGTTATTGAATGAACAAGCGAGTCCTCTGACTTCTGCTCCTAGGAGTACTGATAACGGCACTGCCAGTAGGGCCTTGGTTCAAGTCCTCTTTAGCTATTAGCTCTTCTGTTTGTCCTCTCGACAGTACTAAGAGAGCGAGTTGCCACTATTCTCAGTTTATATGTGGAGCACAGAGAAGTTAAGGAAACTGCCCAAGGTCATACAGCCCAGGCAGTTTGTTCCTGGAAAAAGGAACCGTGCTTACCGAAAAGAAGCAAGCAAAAAGAACCAAAGTGAATCAGTTTAGTCAGCTTAGGTGTATGGAGCAGAAGAAAAAAAGCAAGACCTGTTTTCCTTAGAATAATAGAATCTCATAGAAATATAAAGCAGCGGAGATCATGTGGTCCAACAAAATGATTTTATAAATGACAAAACAGAGCCTTGCTTGTATGAGGGGTGAAGATCCACACCACGCTTGGGCTTGTGCAGATCGGGCTGTGAGCAGGACCATGGACTTCACCTGTGGCCTGGGGACCTGCGGGACTGTGGCACACAGTGGTTTTGAGAACTAGAAGAATCCGCGAGTGTACAAAACCTTGCACGTAGCCTGGGCCCCATGTTGATTGTGTTTGTAAAATGAGGTGGTCACACAGGTTGTGGACCACATTTGCACAACGTGGCTGGATTTCTACAATTCAGGGAAGAAATGTGCTCAGCAGGTGTATTTGTTAGGTTATGGGCTCCTTTGTACATGACGGAGAGCCCAATGTTCGAGTGGTTTCCACACGTGTAACACTGCAGGTGTGAGCCAGGGAAAAAGGGCACCCGTGGAGCAGAGGCCCAGCCCCCTTCTATGGGGCCCTCTCCTCCAGTGTGGCTTTCCTCCAGTGTGTCTGCCCTTCAGTGCTTGTGGGGAGAAGGGGAGAGGGACAGGCTCCCACCTCTTCCAGGGGCAGGACTCAGAAGTTGCCAAGTCACCTTTGCTCCCATCCTGAGGAGCTGAGCTTTGTCACATGGGCACTCCTGGCCACAGAGGGGGAGACAAACCAGGGTGGCAGGTGCTCTGCCAAAAACTGGGGAGAAGCCAGTCCGGCCCTGTGGCTTAGCGGTTAAGTACGTGCGCTCTGCTACTGTCGGCCCGGGTTCGGATCCTGGGCTCGCACCGACGCACCACTTCTCCAGCCATGCTGAGGCTGCGTCCCACATACAGCAACTAGAAGGATGTGCAACTATGACATACAACTATCTACTGGGGCTTTGGGGAAAAAAAGGAGGAGGATTGGTAATAGATGTTAGCTCAGAGCTGGTCTTCCTCAGCAAAAAGAGGAGGATTAGCATGAATGTTAGCCCAGGGCTGATCTTCCTCACAAAAAAAATAAAACAAAACAAAACAAAACAAAAACTGGGGAGAAGCAGGGACTGGATCCCGGGCACCAGTCTCCCCCAGGTGTGCGCCAGCAGGGTGACACTGACTGAGGCTGGTGTGCACACACCAGCTTTTACAGAGGGGCTTGCTCTATTTCCCAGCGTCCGTGGTTCTCACCTGCCCTGTTTTTGCATCACTTGCTTGTCCACATTATTTTATTCAATTCCCAGAGCAACTCAGTGATCTACACAGGGCCATGGGCTAGTCCTAGGTGTACACACGAGGAAGTGGACGTCCAGGGCTCTGACCCGTCCAAGGCCAAGCTGTAGGGGCTGGGGGAGCCAGGCCTGAGCCCGGGCACACCGACTCTACTGGGTTATGTGCTCCCGTGGGCAGGAGCTGTGTGTTCACCTCGAGGCCCTGGCATCTCACATGTCACTCGGAAAATGCTTTGCAAAGTCTGATGAACTGTTGACTCAAAGAGCAGAGATTGTCACTCTGATCACAGCCTTGTTATGTCGCCTGGCCTGCAGCTGTTGGGTGGGGGCAGTTCCAGGGCAGGTGCCCGCACTGGCCAGCCTTGATGCCTGGAACCTGCAGCTGCCTCGCCTCAGGTGTTGTTTTATTATCATCTACCTGTCCCTGCCCTCCCTGCCTGACTGAGATCCAGGCTTCTCAGCTGCCTCCTCCTCCGCAGAGCCGGTCCTGGGACTCTGCCAGCGTAGGGAAGGCTAGCCGGCAAGGGACATCAGAGGCCCTGCCCCGCCGCTCCGCCCTCTTGGCTGGGAGCCTCCGGTCACAGACCTGACCACTCATGATGGGGAGGATGTGGGTGGACTCGGCTTCCCGGCCACTGGCAGGAAATCGATATCGTCCTTCAAGGCCCAGATCTCACGGCCCTGGGACATCTTTCTTACCCCATTTGTGGGATTAATTGCAGCCACCCCCGTCCTCCAACACATCTGTACACAAAGCACAGAGCCTGGCCCATAGGATGTGTCGGTAGGTGAGTGAACGGATCGATAAGTGATTAATGGCAGGGCTGGCCTGGGAGGGGGTGTGGGTTACAGTCAACAGGCACAGGGGTGTCTTTCCTTCCGCCGCGCAGTGTTTCTACCCCCTGCTCTGAGAGTTTCTCCTTGGAATGTCAGCCCTGTAGGCCCCGGATCTGATCCCGGCCCTGCCACCATCCGGGGTGTGGCCTGGTCATGTCACCCCCCTTCTTGGAGACACAGCGTCTTCATCAGAGAGAAAGATGGAGCCCCCAAACTGCTTCGTGGTCCTTCCCAGATTCTGGGAACTGCCTAGCCTGTACGCCGGCCTGGTCATGAATGGGACGAGATCCCTTTGAGGGACCCGGATCCTGACCACATGATCTCTCTGCTGTGGCCTTGGACGGTGCCCTGATGGGGGTGGTTGGCGTTTGGAGGGGGCCAGTCTCTCCCTGGCAACGCAGCACAGACGGCTGTGCTTTGGGGGCTGCGGTCTGTATGTGGTACATGAATCTCCTTGGGGGCAGAGCCAGGCTGGGCAAGGATCCTGGGCCTCAGGGTCTGTGCTCTTCAAAGTGCCCTGGCCCCGTGGAGGCCCTATTGCAGCGGAGGGTCCCTGAGGTCCTGAGTCCACGGCTCCGGGGTGGAGTGTGGGCCGCCGTGGCCTCGTGGTGCTGTGCTCTGTGCTGGAAGGTCCCGTTCTCAGGCCGTCACCCCACTGTCTACAATCCTGTGTGCTGGCGGTTCTCAGCTGGAGGCCGGTGGAGAGGAAGGAGGCTCTGTCCCCGACATGTCACTCCCTACCACGGCTCAGCCTCCCCCAGGGATGGGTGCTCGCACCCACTGGCAGGCGGCCCATCCTCAGGCTTAGCAGGAACGCCCCCCCGGACAATCTCAACTCCAGAAACCCTCACTCATTTACTCAGGGGCCACTGAGCACAGGCCCTGCCCTGGGTCCCTTGCCAGACACTGGGGACAGGGAGGAACCAAGACCGGTGTCCCAATGCAGGCAGCCGGCCACCACACCACTGGGTGTCCTCAGGGCAGAACCAGCAAAGAGAGGGCCTGAGAGAAGGGAGAGAGCTCTGCCCTCCACGAGAGGCGAGGAGGGCTCTGAGGGGACCGGGCCTTGGAGGCTGGGAGGTATTATGGAAATGTTTGGGGATCCCAGGGGTTTTGTTTAAAGCCCCCCACCCCCACTGGCATGTCCTCCTGAGACAGGAGCTTGCTCAGTTGTCCAGTGTGTGGGTCCCGTGCTGTGATGCTCAAGAGCGTGGAGCTCACAGACGGACAGACAGACCTAGAGCTCAGAGCCTGGCACTGCCACTGGCTGCTTTTGGAGACCTGGGGCAGGCAGGTGACTGAAGCTGGGTCAGCCTCAGTTTCTCCCTCTGCAAAACGGGGCCACAGGAAGCACCCGCCTGTCAGGGACGCAGTGTGAACCTGGCAGGTGGTGCAGTGTCTGCAGACATCATAAATGTGCCATCTCTTTGGAGCCCTATTTCTGTGCGGTGGGTTTTCCTAAAACGAGGCCCAGCCTCAGCCAGAGCTGGGCCCCCAGGACCCTGGGCCAGTGTGACCCTGCTGGAGGAGGAGCTGTTTGCTGGCAGAAGGCGGTGCCCGAGACTGTGCAGACACAGTCCACAGCTCGTGCGTCTCTGTGATGACCACCCTGGGTGCCCACAGGGCCAGTGCTGGAGTAATAACTCACCCGCGTGCTGTGTCCTCAGCCTGATGGACGGCTCCTGGCATGTCCATTCAACCTTCTGTAAAAGCTTCGGAAACTGGAAATCAGGGCCTGAGTGGCCGTGGCGATGGCACAGAGGGACGTGGATTCACCCAGATGAAACAGTCCCACCCAGTGCTGGTGTGGTGGAAAGAGCGCTGGACTTGGAATCAGGAGCCGTGGGTTGGAGTCCTGAGTAGGGTCTCTCCTGGCCCCACATGCCCGGGCCCCACCCTCTGCAAGGGGCTTGCCCTTGGCCCCTCCATGTAACGTTGTCTCCTTGGGGGCTTTGTATCCCTGCTCCCTGTGCTCAGGTCCTTCCCCTTCTGGTCTGCTGCAAACTCCTCCTTTAGGACCTATCGAAAAGGCTGCCTCCTCCAGGAAGCCCCCCCTGACTCCCAGGCAGAGCAGCCTCTTCCTCCTTTCCACACTATGGTGCCTGTGAGTGTGCAGACACAGCCCACTGGTTCTGCCATCTCTGCGTCGACCACCCTGGGTGACCACAGGGCCAGGACAGCATCGCTGCAGCCCCAGATGGGGGACGCTGGTTGTCTGGACAATCTGAGACAGCAGCCATGGGTGGTGCGAGGCCCTCTGGTGTGATGTCATCCATCTGGAAGGAGGGATGTGACCAATGGTGGCCTGAGATCCTCCAGGGAGATTTCTATTGAGGAGGTGGGACGGCGGCCAGGGCATGACAGCCATGGCCGGGGGGAAGGACGCTCGACCACCATCACATTTGCCCAGTGCCTCACACTTACACGGGTTCTCCTGTGCACCCCGTGTTGCACACAGCAGGACCAGAGGCACGGCTGGCTGCCCTTCCAGTGAGGAAACTATGGCTCAGGGTCGGGTGGCTAATGAGATGCCAGGCCAGGATTCCAGCCCCGGTCCGAATGGCTCCCGAACTGGGGCTCAGCCGCACTGCCAAGTCACCAGGGGACCCGCGGGGACTTACGGGGAAGCCAGCTCTCCCTCCTTTGGGCCTGACCCCAAAGTGCTGGGGACTCACCGGCATCTCTCCTCCACCCGCTAGCTCTCGGGCAGCGTGCACCGTGCGTGTTCCGTGTGCAGCCCGGTGCGGGCAGCGGAGCAGGAGCGAGGCCGTCCAGCGGGAGAGGCTGGGACAGCCTCCCGACAGCTCCCGGTTTGCTCTGGCAACGAGCGATTTGCTTGTTTGTCTGCGAGGCCTCGTTACTTTGAGGGAGCCCCCCAGGCCACAGACACATCGTCACTTCACTGCAGACACGAGGGGCTCCTTTCAGAGCCGGGGGACATTTACGGGAAAGGGCGCCGATGCGGGTTCGAATCCCAGCCCTGTGTCAGCGGCCAGGTGGTCCAGAGCAGGCGCTGCTCCCCCGCCAAGCCTCGGCTGCCTCATTTAGGAAACGGGCTGGAGCTGCGCCCGGCACGGAGCAGGCGCTCAGCATATGTGTGCAATTGTCGCACCCGCCATGTGCGGCTCCCCTGAGGGTCCTGTCGGCCATTTGTGCGTTTAAATGAGAATTGCCCACACAATTAGGGTGGGACAATTGAAAATAAATTTGGAATCGGTGGGAAATGCTCCAAAAAGCAAGTATGGCCTGAATTCTCACGGAGCAGCTCGATTCTGACAAAGCTGTCCTCACCTGTGTTCAGAAGCTCCTCCCCGGGGCCACTTGTGCGTGAGGTAGGGCCTCCACACCTGTCCCCAATGTGGGCGGAGCCCAGTGAGCATCCCCTCCCCATAGATCGGAGAAGTATGGACCTGCCTGGACAGGGACATCGGCGTGAGGACCGTTTGTGTCCCCAGAGGGGCCCCTCTCCACCTGGAAGCCCTGGCCTGTGGCCTGACGCGCCCTGCTCACGGGCACCCTCTGGAGGCGGTGTGATTTGTCAATTTCCTTTTTACGACGTGCACTCAGAGTGGACATGATGTTCCGGGTGAGGCGAAAAGAGCCCTGGGCCCCAGACGGCTCACGTGGAGGTGATCTCTAGCTTCTGAAGCACTCCCCGCGTCCAGCATTTGTTCACGGCACCATGTGACATGCTGGCCTTAACACACACATCTCCCTCTGTCCTCACGACTGTGTCAAATGAGTGAGGGTGGTTTCTCCTCCTCAGAGATGGAGAAGCCACCTATGCAAGGGTGCCCCTCTGGTCAGTGATGACCGAGGGGCAATGGACTCAGGAAGGGCTCTTTCCTCTACCTGCTCTCAACATTGTCGTGCAAACAATGCCTCTGGAACCTTCCCATAGGCTGGGCACTCAGCCAGACACGCTCCGTCCATCATTTGATCCAGTCCCGAGATAACCATTTAGAGGGGGTCCTGCCACGACCACCACTTTGTAGGGGAGGAACCCCAGGCTGAGGGCGGCCGAGTGACCTGCCCGAGGTCACACAGCTGGCAAGAGGCAGAGGCAGGACTCACACCCAAGCCAGCCAGCCGGGGGCCGCCCTGCCCCGCGAGCCTGCGGAGCTGGGGGACAGCCCCAGACCACGATGGCAGCCGAGAGGCAGAGATGTGTCCACCCACAGCACCTGACTTGTCTTCCCACATTTTTCAGCTTTTAAAGGGTGTACACTGCCTGTTCTGCAATCACAGCCCGTGGGATCTGGCGCACAATAACACTCCTGCAGGACACGAGACCGCCGGGTCTGTGAAGTTCTCCAAAAGCCCGTCAGCAGCCTCGTGTCAGCTCAAGGCGGATTCTGCCCCAGACGAGTTGATCCTTAGAGATGTTCGCCTTCTGGAGGGGCGGGAGGGGGCTCAGTCCACAGACAGGTAGTGAAGGTAATGAAGTCAGAGACACAGGTCCCAGAGGCCCAGGCTGTGGCCGGGGGATGGACACTTGATTTCCACTGTGGACTTTCGTGTCTTTTTAATTTTGTACCAAGTACATTTTAGCTATTGAATAAAAACTAAAATATTAAAAATGGTTGATTCATCAGGGCGATGCCTGTGGCTGGTGCCCTGTGGCTCCACTGGGCACTCGGACCTGGACTGCGTCTCCTGAGGGCCAGCCCCTGGCAGTGGTCAGGTGCAGCTCTGGACTCAGGTGCAGCTGTGGGTCCCAGCACCCCCCAGGCCTTGTCACCATGGGCAAAGTCACCTTCTCTTGCTGTGCCTCAGTTTCCCTATCTGAAAAGTGGGCACAACCTTCCAGGGCATGATGACGTGAGTACCCAGCATGAGTGGGTCGGATGTGGGCAGGGAGGAACGAGGTGGAGTCCTGGGCCCGGCTCCAGACAGCCTGACCTGGGACCTGATTCCGGCGTCTTGGGAACTTGCTCTGCTCCTTGAGGCGTTTCTGGGCTCACCTGTGTGTACAGGTGAGGCCCCCTCACCTGTAGGATGCCACATTGAGGGTGGGACAGGTGGATCTCAGGCGTTTATTTCATCTCAGATGCCCCGTGGCCTCATGTGCCATGGCACAGCCTGATGTCCATCTGCCGGGGACCCTAGGGCTGGCGAGAGATGTTGACGGCTGCAGGGCCATCAAGTCACACGTCTCAAAGCAAAGCTGCTGGTTACTCCTTTGTCATTAAGTGTCACCTGATTATTAAAAAAATTAATGACCCTACAACTGTGTAAGACACGTCTGAATACACAGATACTTCAAGTCTATAAATACCTTTAAAGAACCAATCACTACTTCACTAGGAGACACTCCTGATGACAGTCAGCTGGCTGCTTAGGGGTCACACACCAGAGACGCCCAGAGCAGCGTGGGCGCTGGGGCTGGGGCTTCCCAAGGGGGCTCAAACTGGCCGGCCTGCTCCCCGGGGCGCCCTCGGCCTCAGACGGCCCCTCTGCGGGTTTTCCATCTTCTCTGCTCTCTTGTCATCAGCTGGTTTGTCCCCCGCCCGTGGCGCCCGGTGTGTGCTCTGCCTGGCTCCTCTCCCCAGCGCTTCCCTCTTCCCTCTCTCTCCCCCACTTGCCTGCTTTTGCCAGCTTTATTGAGGTACAATTGACAAACAAAAATTGTGTATATTTAAGGTGCACAACTCGATGTTTGATCCACGTAGACATTGTGATATGATCACCACAGTCCAGCTAAGTAGCACGTCCGTCTGCTCGCAGGCGCCATTTCTCTTGTGTGTGTGTGGTGAGAACACTTAAGATCCACCCGCTCAGCAACTTTCGAGGGCTCACAGAGTGTTGTTAACTATGTCACCAAGCTGTGCGTTAGAGCTCCAGAACTTTCCTGTCTTGTAACTGGAGGTTTGTACCTTAGACCAACGTCTACCCTTTCCCTATCCCCCAGCCCCTGGCAACCACCATTCCACTCTCTGCTTCCGTGAGTTCCTCATTTTAGATTCCACACGAGTGAGATCGTGCCGTGTTTGTCTGTCTCTGTCTTTCTGGTCTCACTTTGCATAATGTCCTCCGGGTCCATCCGTGTTGTTGCAAAGAGCAGGCTTTCCGTGCTTTTTAAGGCTGAACAGTAATCCGCTGTGTCTGTATAACCACATCTTCTTGATCCATTCCTGCGTCCACGGACGCTTAGGCTACTCCCTACCTTGGCTATTGTGACTCACGCTGCCCCGAACATCCTCCTGCTCTCTGTCTCTTTCCCTCTCTCCCCGTCTGTCTGCTTTTCTCTATCCCTCTCTCCTGTCTCTCCATCAGTCCCTCCTCTGTCTCTCCTCTGTCTCTCCTTCATTTTCTCTGTCTTCCTCTCCCTCTCTCTTTCCCTCCCTCCCCTCTTTTCTGCCTCTCTCTCTGTCTGTCTTTGTCTGTCCGTCTGTCTCCCCCGTGGGTGGGCTGTGGTCAGGAGGGTCGCTGGTCAAGCTGGGTCCACGCGTGGCCCTTGATCAGCCATCTCCGCGTCCGGGGGCACTGAATGTCGAGCGCGTACCTGTGCCGTGGGGGTTGGAGGTCACCCGGGCGCCCACCTCGTGGGAGGTGGAGGAACGGGGGGCAGGCTCCGCGGCCCACTCAGCAGCAGGTGGAAGGGAAGCGTTAGCTGACCCCAGGGCACAGTCAGAGAAAGACAGACAAGCAACCGAGCGAGGCTGTTTACAAAAACTGAAAATACGGACACAAGTCACAATGCACATGTTGGCAAAACATAACAGAACAAAAAATTCACCTTAAGCCCATTAGATGATGACCTGTGGGCGGGGGAGGGACAAACAGCTAGAGCAAGGGACAGAAGGGCCCTGCCTGGACCCTGTGCTGAGGACCCGGGCTCACTGTCATCTCTGTGCCCGGCCGGGGGTGGAGGGAGGGACGGGAAGGAGGTGACGAGGCCGCGGTGGGAAGCGGAGGCGGCAGGTCCCCGGCTGCCCGGTGGCGGCGGTTACTCAGCTGTCTCGGGCTGCTCAGGAGGGGGCTGGGCAGCCCTTTGCTTGCTGGTGTTGGGCCGTCCTCTTCGGAGGCCAGGACGGCGTGCTTTGTCTTTACTGCTGCTCTTTTGTCCATTTTTCCACTTGCTCTATAGACACTGGACGGGTGTCCACCTGAGTTGGGCTGTGCTTGTGCTGGGGCCGAGGAGGCAGGAGCCCACCTGCCCCCAAAGGGAGTTAAAAGGAAGCTCCCGAGCAGGCGGAGGGCAGCTGGGGAGGCTGCCTGGAGGAGGCGACAGTGAGCAGAGTCCAAGCAGTGAGGAGACGGTGGCTGC
The DNA here is from genome assembly GCA_014189135.1 of Dicerorhinus sumatrensis harrissoni. Lineage (NCBI taxonomy): Eukaryota > Metazoa > Chordata > Mammalia > Perissodactyla > Rhinocerotidae > Dicerorhinus > Dicerorhinus sumatrensis. Next base: position 25,776,620 of record JABWHU010001774.1, on the reverse strand, counting down.
ACAGAGAAACCAGGCTGGGTGGGGGTCCAGGGCCTGGGGGCTGAGGCTCCATCCTCTCCGGGTGCCCCCGGACTCTCCGAGGGGCTCACGGTGGGTCCGGCCTCACAGCGCCGCCCTTGTGAGGACTAAGGGAGGAACCGCGGGAGAGCACTCTGCCTGTGACCATTACTGTCCCCACTCTGCTTCCCTGCGAGGGGGGCCGCAAGGAGAGCCCCTCCCCACTCCCCACACCCTCTCTGCAGCAGCCTGCCTCCTCTGGCCCGGGGAGCCCCCACCTGCTCGTGGACCCCCGTCTGCCTCCTCCAGCCTCATCCGGACGCCCCGCAGACACACCCACAGGAGCAGCTCGTGGTGGCCCCTCAACCTGCTCCTGTGCGGGGATCCTGGTCTTCGGGGGTGGAACCTCCCACCACGCACCCACAGACCTGGGATCCTCTTCCTCTTCCTTTCTCTCAACCTCACAGCCAGCAGCTGGTGAGTCGGGGTGGACCAACTCCACTGAGGTCTCTACTGGCCATCCGAGGAGCCGCTTCCTTGGGTGCCCTGCTCTGACCCACTTCCCATCCATCCCCTCCCTAGTGAAAGTCCTCAGTGGCTTCTGAGCCCCACGGAACAGAGGCTGAACTTCTTCTTGTGGCATTTGAGGCACTGCGGAGTCTGGCCCCCACGCCTCTCCAGCTTGGCCTCTGCCGCTCCTCTCTTTCACACCTCAATCTCAGCAGTGTCACATTGCTTGTAGTTCTTGCACAAATATACAGAACACAGGGAGGCATTATTTCCCTGAGCCTTTGCACTGCTGTTTTCCTGAATGCCTTTACACACCACCTGGCAAACTCCTATTCAGCCTTCAAAACCCTGCTAATGCATGACTACCTATTGTGATGCCCTCAGAGAGGATTACACTCTCACCTCCATGCTCAGATGGCTCCTTTACTGTTTTCTCCATATCCTAATTATTTGTTTACCTGCCTGTCTCCTCCATCAGATGAGGAGCTTCTAGGAGACAAAGCCCATGTCTGGAACACCTGCATTTCCTTAGCCCGAGGTCTGTGAGGAGCACGCAGGCGCCCCGCGTGGATGAGCGGAGGAGAAAACAAACGGGCCCTCGGCACTGTGAGCGGCCTGTCCTCTGTCACAGAGCAGGGCGGGAGGGAGGACAGTCGGTGAAGGTCAGCCGTAACAGCTGCGTGCTCCAGTCGCACTGACACCAATGCAGAGAGAGTGACAGTGTGTCACCGGAGCCACTGCCAACTCAGTGGCCCGCCACGTTCCGGCAGGACGGCCACTCAAACTAGGTCAGAGGCCCGGCCGCCCGCCTCGTTCCGAGGAGCACGCTCCGCGATCGCAGGAGAGAGTTCCGCTTGCGCGTGATTATTTACCCATTTGGCTAATTAGATGTTAATAATCCGTTTCACACGGCGGCATGCAGCGCTGCGAGAGGAATTTAAGCGGGCTTTGCCGGGAGGCCTTGGCGTAGGGGACTGACCAGGAGGCGGTAGCCGGGCTGTGGGCATGGGAGGACAGCCGGGCACCGGCAGCAGGGCCTCCGCCAGCCTCCCGTCCTCCGCCCGGTCGCCCCAGGGCCGGGACTCATTGCTCACGTCCACCCTTGCTTCCCTCACTGGGCGCCCACTGTGCACGTGGTGGCGGCGGGGAGGCGCCCAGACCCCGTCCTCCGGGGCTCACAGCCAGTGTGGAGGGAAACACCCATGGTGAGGCCAGGCCCCCTGGGGGCCCCTGTCCCAGGGCTGTCCCAGCCCTTTACACACCTGAGTTCATTAGATACAAGGAGAATGACAGTCCCCCATGCCGTCTCCCCAATCTCGGAAGGGCAGGGGTGAGGTCCTGCTCGTGTCCCCTCCTCTAGGAAGCCCACCCAGGTCTCTCTCTCTTTTCAGAAGGAGGACAGATGGTTGGCCGAGGTGGTCTTTTTGGTGGCCTCCATCCCCTGTCTGGCATGGTATTCTGGACGGAGTCAGGTCAGACATCTCCGAATCCAGACCCTGCCCCTTCTGCTGTGTGATTCTGAGCAGGGGACTCAGCCTCTCTGAGTCTCAGATGCCCATCTGTAGAGGGAGGGTGTGGGTTCATGGGACCAGGCGTGGAGGGCCGTGTACAGACCCCGGATGGCAGGGACGCTCAGTGAGCAAGCCGTCTGCCTCCTGCTCTACTCCCTTCCCAGCTCTACCCCACTGAGCCCGCTCCCTGGCCCATCCTCCCTCAGAGCGAAAATCAAGAATGACGGAGGGCGTGGGGGGTGGCGGCCCCTCCCCAGGCCAGGGCGGGGAGGGCAGCTGCACGGACGCTCGCACAGGGTCCAGCCCCCCGAGTCTTTCTCACTCTTGTTGAGGGCGACCCCTCCTCTGATCTCGGCCGCCCGCGTCCTCGCCGCTCTCCTCTCTCTGGCCCGAGTGAGGACAAAGCCCTTTCGTGCCTTTTACTCTCAGCGCCGCTGAAAGGCCTTGGCATTGTCAGAAAGAACGTTTCAATTAGAGCTGAAAGCCAAGTGAGAACAGAAAAATAAGGAAGTCAATTCAAGAGCAGATACCAGTCATGACTTCCAAGTCTGGGTTTTGGATCCAAGGAGAGCTGGGAGAGCTGTGAAGAGCAGACCTTTATTCCCACCTCAGGGGCTGGTGGGGAGGAGCCGGAGCCCCTACAGGGGCGAGGCCTGCGAGAGGGACTTTTCACATGTCCTATTTCACTGCATCCTCAAAATGATCCCTCAGTAAAGTTTTCTGTAGACCTTGAACCAAGCACAGAGATGTTAAGACACTTACTCAAGGTCACGCAGCATTAGAGCTTTGTTAATGGATAACCACAGTTTTGCCCCAAATAATAGGTCTGAATTCTCAAACTCCTTGTCTAGTGACCTGTCCCAGCCAGGAGCTCCACCCCTGGCCCCGTCCATGCCGTGCACCAGGGGCCCTCCCTGCGTGGCCCAGGTCACACCCGGGCATGGCCAGGCTGGCGAGGTTGGCAGGGAGGGCCCCAGGAACAAGCTTGGCCTTGGCTCTTGCAGGCCTGTGGGACAAGGCCCCCGAGGAGCTGTGGATGAGTGCAGTGGCTTCTCCCCTCTATCACCACCTGCCCAGTGGGCCCTGCGCGGGGCGCCGCTCCCGGCCGTCAGGGAGCTCAGAGGCCCCTGGGGGCCACACACGAGGAGCTGGGTGGTAAGGCTGGTGAAGAACGGTCACCTCGGGCCTGCCCTGGGGGTGGGGGGCTGGCAGGGGTGACTTCCCAGAAGCCGTGGCCCTGCAGGGGCTCTGAAGGATGATCAGGGCCAGTCGGGGACCAGAGCCTCCCAAGCTGAGGACGCTGAGAGCAGCAAGGGGCAGGCCTGTGGGCGCGGGCTGTGGTGTGTTCTGGGGGGACATGCAAGGCCTGGTGGGCCGTTCTGGGCACCTGCGCTTCCCTCAGGGGCACCTGAGAGGGGCTCCACCCAGCCTCCTCCCTACACATTAGCACCACCTGTCACCCTGGAGGGAAGGGGCGCCCCTGAGAGGGTCTCCCCAGGAGAGTTTCACAGGCGGAGCCAGGCGTGGGCTGGTGAAGGTTTAATAGCCAGCTGCCCAGCCTAACAAGGCCTGATTTGCAGCGTCCACCAATTCTGTGGTCAAATGCTCCCACCACGGCCAGTTTCAGGCAAGCAACGGGCCGTCGTGGGCCGTGGCCTTGGGAAGAGCCGAGCACCCTGGGCTCCCACTGGCCGGCGTGGCCACTGTCTCCAGCTCACCCTTGAGGGAGCTGTGAGGGCCCTGGATCAGGCAGGAAACCGTGGGCGGAGCCGGAGTGCTTTCTTGTGTAAACAGAGCCATAGACCACCGGGTCCTGGCCCAGGGGCTTGAGAGGGTGGGGGATGGAGATGGGCGGCAGTGCAGCCTGGGGAGGGCGGCGGTGGGAGAGTAATCCGAGCCCAGCCTCAAGTCGATTCCTGTGCCAGCGCCAGGCCCACAGGAGGCCCACCCTGTGCAGGGGCCTCTCCTGCCAAGCTCCAGCACTGCCCCCCAGAGCAGGGGAGACCCAGTCTTCGTCCCTGGCCCCTTAGCCTCTGATGCTTCCGCCCCCTCCCCCATTCCCCCGTCCGTCCCCGGCATCGTCTGTGTGCTCCCCCCAGCCCCAGCTTAAAAGTTTCTGGTCCTTTCCAGAGCAGTGGTGAGAGAAACTGGCTCTTTCATGGGGCTAGAGCAGTTATTTCATCTGATGCTCGTAGACAGGACCTAGCGGTCACCACAGTTATCGAGACGAGAAAACCGCAAGTCCGCAGGTACCCGGTGCCTCCCGGAGTTGAGAGCGCACACACAGTTCAGGCCCCAAACGCCGTCTCTGGCTGTCTCCATCCCAGGCCGCAGCACGTGGCGGCTTCAGCTGTGCCCGAGACTCTGCGGGGCCGTCCAGCACGAGGTCTTGGGTGGTGAAGTCCTGGAGAGGCGCATGGCAGGGAGAAGGGCCCCTCTCAGGTCCGCGTACGCTCATAAACAATTCACCCCAACCCGACGCGAGACCCAGGCCTGACCAACCGGGCTGCTCAGACCACACAGCAGTTGAAGTCAGGCCTCCTGCTTCCCGCCTGGGGTGACGGCCGCCCGGGGTCTGCACAGGGGTGGCCGTGAGACGAGACTGTCTCCCAGCCCACGGCCTCCTTCCAACCAGCGAGCGCCTTGTTCTTGTAGGGATTCTCCAGGCCCAGGGCGGTCCTGCCGGCTCCAGAAGGCGCTCAGAGGCCTGGGGACCGCTACTCCAGTGTCCCCACACTGGCCCAGCTGCAGCCCCAGAACAGGCACCAAAGCCGGCCTGGTTCTACGCCTGGCTCGCTGTGCCATTTGGCGAAGTCCCCGGGCCTCCCCAGGTCACTGTCTATGAAGTGACAAGTAATAATAGTGGCCCACAGGCGTTGGAGATTCTTGTGGCCTGTTACCACTGCTGTCTGCCCACACGGTGACGTGTTGAACTTCCCCTTGAGGAAGGAGGTGTTAATGTCTAGGTTTTCCAGATGAGGAAACTGAGGCACAGAGAGGTTAAGTAATTGGCCCAAGGTCACAGAGCTGACAAATGCAGGACTTGGACTCAAACTTGGGCAGTCTGATTTGCTGGTCTGCGCTCTGAGAACGAAAGGTGGCCGTCACGCCCCAAGGCATCTCTCAGCCGTGAGGATCTACGATGCTGCGCTTCGAAGACCGTGCACCAGCCTCACTCCTTCACTCATTCACGCATCCACGCGGTCATTCCCCGAGTCATGGCCGGGACTGAGTCCAGGTGCTGTGATCCTTTGGCCATCACATCGGAAATGAACAACCCCCCGACGGGTAAATGTTAGCAGCCTCCCCATCCTGCAGCTGGTTTGGGGGCCACTCACCCTCTCCCCCCTTCACCACCCAGCCCAGACTCCCTGACTCAGTTGCCTCGAAGGCTTCCCCAGGAGTGTGGCCTTGGCTTTCTTCCCCGGACCTCTGAGGCCCGGCCGCCCCGACGTCTCAGCTGGGGTTGCTGGGCCTGTCTACTGACAGTCGCGGCTGCATGAGGGGGCACCACGCTGTGTGCAGGCCGGCCCCGGGATCCCACGTGTCTGTCTCCCTGAGCCCCATCCCCACCTGCTGATGGGGTCTGTCGCCTTGCCAAGGTGATGAGCCCCTTCTCGCCTGACACTCCCTCTGCACGAGGCGTCTGAAGAACCCTGGCGGCAGCCTGGTTCGTAATTCCGTGGACTCTTTCCATGCCCGCCGGGGTGCCCCTTTGGAGCCGGGACCTGTAACCCTGCAGAGCCCTGAGCTGCAGGGACAGAAGCATACACGCGCTGATGGAGTCCAGGGAGTGATGGAGAGTGGGGTTGCCCTGGTCCCACCCTTGGTCCCTGGATATCTTCCTTGGGCATGCAGGTCCACTCTGAGGTCCCTCATTCAGTGCAAACACCACGTCGTGGGGCAGCACCCCATCCTCGCAGGGGAGTGCCCTTGACAGGACGCTCCAGCGTGTCATCAGCTTGCAGTTTCTGGGTGGTCAGCGTGATACGGCCAGAGGACCCTGTGGTCATGGGCCCTCCTCCTCTGCTGTAAGTGGGTTTTCTGGCCTGAAGTGATGGTGTGAGGGGCCCTGAGCCAGCAGATCAGACACTCATGAGCCCTAGACAGTGCCGCTGGTGGGGGTCTGGTAGGTAGGAAGGCCAAACTCGTGTCCAGAAAATCCTCCTCTGAGAATGAACTGCTGGCCCTTCCAGGACGGAAGGGCCCCAGTGTGGTCAATTTGCCACCGAGCGGTCAGTTGGTGCCCTCGTGGAATAAGCCGTATGGGCGCCTCAGCACTGGCCTCTGTTGCTGCAGGAGGGGCAGCCGGGCAGCTGCATGGGCAACGGGGGGTTTGTGCTGTTGGGTCCGTGGGCAGCGTCCTTCTCTGCTCCAAGGTCACTTCATCCACATGCCACTCAGTCACGGTGGCTGAGGCTGGCTACCAACGCCTGGCCAGATCAGCCTGTCCGCAAGTGTCTTCCGTGGTGGACACACCATCCTGGGCGCTGACAGGTGACGCAGCGAGCTCCAGGCTTCACACCCACCCCCACCTGTCCATCCACATGTACCCCAGACTTCTGTGTCCTTGACTGTGACCTCAGTCATTCCAGACTCCCGACCAACCAGCCAGATGACTTCTCCCTGCCCGCGTGTCTGCATACCTTCTAACCCCGGCCGTTTCTCTTTCCGCACAGGGTGGATGCACTGCCCAGAGCTCGGCCCCTTGGGTGACCTTCCCTGTCCACCATCTTTCAAGGCTGGAGGAGGCTGGAGTGCCTCTTGTACCCACGCGCCTACACAACCCACCCATAAACCAAGCGTCGGACTTTTCCTCCTCCTCCAGTGGGTCCTCTGGGATTCCCCCTGTGGCCACAGGTGTAAGCTGAAGGCTGGCGCCGGTGCAGTGAAGGTGGGGCCCTGGGGGTTGGGACACCTGCCTGTGCAGCGCACTGCGCCCTCCAGCGTCTTGTGCTCGGTCCAGGTATGCACACGGCTTCTAGCTTATGATGGGTTGATCTGAGCCTGCACCCCCCGTGCCTTGCCACAGACCCCACAACTGTTACCCCCAAATATACGGGGTCTGCCATGCCAGGCGGCTTATGTGTCAGGCGTGGGCCCTTTCCTGCTCTGCCCACCCACAGCCAGGCCTGACTTAGGATTCTCCACTGGCACTGCAGCACGGACCTGCTGGATTTGGCTTCTGGTTTAATCCATTATGATCTGAGAACCTATCTGTATGATTTCTATTCTTCTAAATTTGTCAAGGCTTGTTTTATGGCCCAGAACGTGGTCTCGCTGACTGTTCCGTGGGAACTTGAGAAGAACGTGTGCTCTGCTGTTGATGGCGTGTTCCATCAACGCCAACTAGGCCTCATTGGTGGAGAGCGTTGTTGGGTCGTATAAATCCTCACTGATTTGCCGTCTACTTGTTCCACCAACTACTCAGAGAGCAGTGTTGGCGCCTCCAACTTGAGCTGTGGATATCTCTGTTCACTTCTACCAGTTTGCCTCCCGTACTTTGATGTTCTGTTGTGGGGCGCACACACATTTGAATGGGACCCTTGTTATTATGCGGTGGCCTTCCCTATCTCTGATCCCGGTCCTTGTTCTAAAGCTACTTTGTCTGATGTTAATTTAGTGACTTCAGCTTCCTTTTTTTTGATGAGCAAGGTTAGCCCTGAGCTAACATCAATGCCAATCCTCCTCTTTTGCTGAGGAAGACTGGCCCTGGGCTAACATCCGTGCCCATCTTCCTCCACTTTGTACGTGGGACACCGCCACAGCATGGCTTAAGCGGTGTGTAAGTCTGTGCCCAGGATCTGAACCTGCCAACCCCGGGTTGCTGCAGCAGAGCACGCAAACCTAACCACTATGCCACGGGGCCGGCCCCCAGCTTCCTTTTGGTGAATGTTGGCGTGGTATCTTTCTCCATCCTTTTTCTTTTAACTTGTCTCTATCTTTATGTTCAAACTCTGTCTCTGGTAGCCAGGAGATAGTTAGTTTTGCTCTTTTTAAGATCCAGTCTGACCATCTGTCTTTGAACTGCCGTGTTTAGATGACCCCCACTTAAAGGGTCACTGAGACAGTCGGGTTAGACTCTGTCACCTCCCTACTTTCTGTACGCCCCACTTCTACTTTGTTTCTCCGTCCCTCTCGTTCAGCCTTTGCTGCATTTAATCGAACACACTTCAGGATTCCATTTTATCCTCTCCATTGACTTATGATTTACCTCTCTTTAAAAAAACACTAGAGGTTTCCCCAGGGCTTACATTGTAGTTTTTAAACGACCTTCAAACCCTTCATATGTAGTGTGAAGCTGTGAGAACTGGACGTTCCCGGTCGCTCCCTCCCTCCTTCCTCTATGGTTGTCCTACATTTACTTTTACACATTCTGTAAACACACCTCGCATTGTTACTATTTTTTCTTAGGCAGCTGTCTTTACAGCAAGGGTCTCAACTCTGACCACCAGCAGCCTGTTTCTGTCAACAAGGGTTTCCTGGCACACAGCCACGCATGTTTATTGACACAGGTGCTGGCTGCTTCCACACTTCGATGTTTACGTACTTACAGGGGCAGAGTTGAGTGTAGACTTGGGTAGCCGCAACAGAGACCATCTGGTTCACAAAACGTAAACTATTTACTCTTTGTCCCTCTAAGAACAAGTTTTCTGACCTCTATTTTAGATCAATTAAAACTAAAGAAAAAAATAATTTTATTCTACAATCAATTTCATTTCCAATGCTCTTTGTTTTTCCTGTAAATACATGTTTCTGACTGATATATTCCTTCTGCTGGAGAATTTCCTTGAACATTTCTTGGAGATGAGGTTGGTTAGCAATGAATTCCCTCAGGTTTTGTTTGTGTGAGAAAGTACCAATTTTTCCTTCTTTCAATGAACTCTATTCATTTTTATCATCAAAAATTTCAAACCCGTTTAAACTTAGAGGGGTGCCATATAATAACCTCCAAATAACCAGGCCAGCTTTTACGCTGATCGGTTCTGGACCCATCTTATTTCATTGTTGCCCTGCTCACTCCCACCCTGATCTCCCCCCAGCAAGATTCTCTTGGTTTTGGTATTCAGAAGTTTGAATACTTTGGGAGAGGAGAAGTATAGTTTATCCTGCTTGGGGTTCTCTGAGCTTCTTGAATCTGTGGTTTAGGGTCTTTTATTAATAAAAAAAATCTTGGCAACTGATTTTTCTTGTATTTCCTCTGACCCATCCTCTCTTCCCTTCATGAGGCCCCAGTTGTGCATATGTTAGACAATAGCGTCCCAGGCTCCTGGGCGCTCTGTTCTGTCTTGCCCCCACCCACACCCTTATTTTTCTCTTTGTGTTTCCTATTGGGTGATTTCTATAGATATATTTTCAGGTTCCCTGATTCTTTTCTTGGCTGGGTCAAGTCTACTGACGAGGCCATCAAAGGCATTTTTTATCTTTGTTACAGTGTTTTTTATTTCTAGTATTTCAATTAGAATTTCCTTCTTCCTGTTGAAATTACTCATCTGCTTTTGCATGTCATATACCTTTTCCATGAGCACCTTTGACACACTTAATCATAGTTATTTCAATTTCTCTGACAGATAGTTAAACCTCTGTGTCATATCTGAGTCTGGTGCTGTATCTCTTGGGGGTGTGTTTTGTCTTGCCTTTTTATATGCCTCACAATTTTGTTGGAAGCTGGACATATTGTTTAGGACAGAAGATACAGAGGTAAGTATTTGTTATCCCTGGAGATGAGCATGCCTTAGCTCCTGCTGTGTGAGAGTCTGTGTTAGTCTAGGCAGGACCTGGGCTGGCGTTGAGGTCTGCTGTTGCTGACGGGCCCTCGGTGCCCTGCAGGCTGCAGGTTCTGGGAGTGTGGTCTTCACCAGGGCTCTTGCTCATCCTCCAGCTGTAGTTCTGGCCACAGCACATGTTCCTCCCCAGGGCTGGAGATTTTATGTTTATTTTTTCTCTTTTCTTTTCTCAGCTGCACATGGGTTTCCATCAGGGCCCTAGGTGACAAATTTTTTGACTCTTCCTTCTGCAGATTAAGGCTTTTTGTTTTTATGTAGGGGAGGTGGGAAAGATGGATCTGAGCAGATTTTCAGCAGTGGCTGATGTTGTCTACCTTGAGCCAGGCCATGGGGGAAGCTTCCTCAGGAAGCTCCTAGATCTTCCCTGTAAGCAGATGGTGGGGTTTATGGGAGAAAATTCTACAAGAAAGTACAACCCTCCATACATCTGCAGCCCCTGGGGGTTCACACTTTAGTGGTAGCCTGCACTGACTCTTCAGCAATTTATTAAAACTTACAGCCAAATCCTCTCTCCAGCTTATATGGTGTCTGCCCCAGGGAGGCCACTTTCTGGGTCCTGTTTCTCCCTGCAGCCACCTGCTTTTCCCAGATTTCAAGCTACTGATTGTCTTGTGACATCTGTTCTCTGGTGGGTTCAATAAAAGTCATCGATTTGCAGTTTTATGGCTTTTTTTTTTTTGGTAAAAGTGGGAGTGACGCACTTTCCTGCTCTCTACATCACTGAGCTGAAACCACAAGTTCTGGAGTGTCAATCAACAATGAAACGATCTGAAAATGAAGAAACCAAAGGAAAAGCTTATGATTTAGAGTTATAGTGATACCACTCGGAGCACCACATCCTGAAATGTTGAAAGTGGTTGGGGGGATGTGTCTGGGGCAGTCTGGTGGGGAGGATGTCCATTTTCATTTTGTGTCCCTCTGTATTTTCTATTAAAAGTAAATCACACATTTGTCTGCCCAGGCACCAGTTACACACACACGCACACACACACTCTCTCACACACTCACACACACACACACTCACACACACACACACACACTCTCTCACACACTCACACACACACACACTCACACACACACACACACACTCACACTCACACACACACACACACACACACACACACACACACATCTGAAGGAGTCACTAGAGAAGCAGCAGGTGGATCAGGGTGGTCCACGCAGTGGTCACTAAAGAAAGATGGACTTTCAGACGAGGAAGACATCGACATCAGAGTGGAGATTCATTCTGATGAGCTCTGCTGGCCCGGAAGTTTGAAAGCCACTGGAGGCTCTTCTGATCCATATTTTCCAAAAGATGATATAAATTCAAGAAGAAATCCATAACTAGATCTTCCAGTAGCTCATGGAGCATCAGCAAGTAACTCTCTAGCTCAGTCACTTGACATGAAGCTTTAGAACAGGGTCAACCAAAGTGGGTTCTGGAGCGTGAGTCCCGCAGGGTGTCAACTGATGTTACTAAAAGAAGCAATTCTGTGGCCAGTCAGGTTAAAATGCTTGTTGAAACAAAGGTAGACAGAATTTTTGACTGCAGGACTTCTCAGAGCCTTGAAATTGCTCTATCCACAGTGACTCCCTAGGGGCCCACACAGTGTGCTTGGTTTATCAAAACTGTTTAGTCTGGAATTCATTGTTTTTTTTTTTTGGATGTCTCCTGGAATTACTGATCCACCAAAGACTCACTTTGAGAAAGCTGATGAAGGGGAAAGATTACATCTGTGTGTGTGAATCCTGGTTTCCCTGATTCCATCACTCTAAGCCTCAGTCTTGTCATCTATAAAGTGGGTTTAAAATGCCTTTTGTCATTGTAGGGATTCAGGGCGGTAAGAAGTGGGGAACCTGATGGGTGAAGCCAGGTCCACACATTCCCCAGTCTCTGCCCCTGGGCCCGGCTGCCCCCTTGGCTGGCAGGGTTGTGGACGGCAGCATCACCTTCTTGCCTCATATGAGCTCCTTGATGAGAAGCCATGGAGGCCGAAGTCTCTGCTGCTGTATCTGAAGATGACGGCTGCTGGTGGCCTGCACGCTGGCATGAATGTGCTGAGTCTGCAGCCGCAGACAAATTGCTGTCCCAGGTCCTGGGTTCCTGTGAACCATCAATTTTCTGGTCCACGCATGCCCCCACGGGGTCATACCTGGAGGCAAGGGGACAGAAGTCTGTGCTGAGGAAATGGCTCTGGAAGCTCAGCGCTCAGCTGCGAGCACTTATTGGCAGCTTCCTGATTCTGTTCCTGCTCTCAGGAGCAGGCGGGCCCGTTCTTTGTCCCCGCTGGTGCTGCTGGGCTGCTGTCCATATTATGAGCAGTGGGGCCCAGGGTACCAAGCCTGCCAGTCGCGCCTGCCTCCTGCATGCCCTGAGTACCTACAGAGTGAATACCATCTGCTCGGAGCCCGGGCCTCGGCTGCCAGGGACGTGGGGAGGAGAGAGGGACACAAGATGGTGCAAAGGCAGGCGTTGAGGACTCAGAGGCCAGAGACCTGTGGCCGCCTTGCTGGCCACCTTCGGGAGAGTGGCTTCATCCAGACACAGAGAGGAAAGGGAGGCTGGGGCAGCCGAGAGTGAAATTGTGCAGAACGGGCTCCACTGCAGAGCACTTGAACATTCTCTGGCTCATTGAGTTCCCTAGAGGGGTATCAGTCCCTTCTGATAGAGAGGAAGCTTCCAGAAGTTCTTATAATTTATCCAAGACTTGTCTGCCGTAATGGCAGGCTCGGGTCCCACCTTTCACTTCAACTCCCATGCTGCTCCCAGCCCACGTTGGCATCCGGGGGAAAGATGGCCCCTGTGCCCTCCTGTCCTCACCAGAGGGTGACGGGGTTCCAGGAGCAATTCTGCGAACTGAACGATCTGGACTTGATTTGGATGTCAAGGGTTTTCCCACAAATGTCCTTTTTCTGCTCTAGGATTCAGCCAGGGCCTGCGCTGCACTCAGTTGTCAGTGTTCCTCCGCCGCTGCCATCCGGACCGTGTCTCAGTCTTCCTCGTTCTGCGTGATTTCGACACCTTTGAAGTGCAGCCCTCTCTCCAGGGCTGAATTAGGCACCCCTCCTGGAGGAAGCGTCCATGGACGTGTGTTAAAATAACCACAGTAATTAATAAATATTCTGGGAGAGATGCTTTCAGCCTATGCAAATATCTTAATTTTTAACATTTTGCCTGCTAATTTTAGATTCCTCGGTGGATGTTGCCGGAAGCAATTGTTACTGTGAAATTTTAGTGATGGTTTTCTATTCTCTCAATCCGTCTGTATTTATTAGTTGGAATTCTTCTCTAAGAAAGATTTGGCCCTTCTCTCACTTATTTCTTCCACTATTTATTTACATCAGCATGGACCCATGGGTCATTATCTTATACTCTGGGTTTTCATCCAATATCACACTAGTTATTTGTGGCTCAAATTGTTCCGGCTTTGGCCACTGGGAGCAACTTCAAGTGGCCTCATTAGGTGGCCATTTGTCGTGGCCCATCTTGTTTTTCTTCCTTCGAGCACTGGCTTTCCGGCACCACAGCATGCCCCAGGCACATCTGCTGTGTCCTCTGCTCCGGCTCTAGGATGAACGATTGCAGGATGTTGGGCAGGGTGTTTAGAAACCAAGATCTGGGCACGGGTGTGCTCATCGCCGCTGGGCGGCCCTGCTGCCGGGAGCTCTCATGGGCAGTGCTAGGGGAACACGTGCGTACTTTAACCCCGTGTACATGTGTGTTTCTGTATCTGCTCCTGTGTGGCTCCATCTGTGTGTATAAGAAGGTATATGTGAGTTCATCCTGCTGTCTCTGACCCTGGACTGGCCCTGCGGGGTTTACTCTCGTCTTCCTCTCTTGCTTATTGGTGACTTTCATCACTACAGTGAAAACCTGGCTCCATTATCTACACTTACTGATTTATTGTTCAGCTCTAGTGCATGTGCAGTTGCAGAATTACTAACCTGAATCCATGTGAGAAGCAAATTCACCCACTAGAATCCAGAGTTTACGTACAGTTCTTTTTCCTTTAGTCTTGCAGGATCTAGTCAATATTGCTTCCAAATTCATGGGTCAGCTTCTTTTTTCAGTGGGGTTGTGTCATGTATTTGTAATATTGTTAGACTCACTGTCACATGCCACATTCCATCCTGGGGGACCTGACATCCTTGTTGATTTTTTTTGTTTCATTTGGATACAGGAAAGCTCACTCTCTGGGATACACATTTCTATGGGGTTTGCCAAATGCATCGAGTCAAGCATCCACCATCACGGTTCCATTCAGAACAATTCCGTCACCTGCCTAAATACGGCCTCATGTGTCTCCTGTGTCCCTGACAACCACGTCATTCCTTCAGGTTTCTCTTTTCCAGAATGTCATATAAATGGGGTCGTAGGATATGTAGCCTTTCTTTCACTTAGCAAAACACATTTGAGAGTCATTGCGCTGCTGCCCCGCCAGTGGTGAGCGCCCTTGATCCCACCCCTGTCTGGACAGGCCACCACGGTTGGGTTATCCACTCAACTGGTGAAGGGCACCTTGACTGATGCCATTTTGGGGTGATTACAAATAAAGCTTCTATGAACATTCATGTGCACATTTTCAGGGGAACATAAATTTTCAGTTCATTTTGGTAAATACCCAGGATTCAGCATGGGGTTGCTGGTCTTGTAGTAGGTGTGTGTTTAACTGGACAAGAACCCTCCAGACCGTCTTCCAAGGCAGCTGCACCACTCTGCACGCCCACCAGAGATGAAGAAGAGCCCCTGTTGCTCCACATCCTCACCAGCATTTGGTGTTGGCAGGTGTTTTGTTTTTTCATTTTTGCTGTTCCGGTGTGTGTGCGCGTGTTATCTCCTGGTGGTTTAATTAGCATTGCTGTAAGGATGGTGACACGAGCACCCTATCCCGTGCTTATTTGCTATCCATTCATCTTCTTGGGTGAAGTGTCTGTTCTCAGCTTTTGCTCATTCTTTAGGGTAGACTTTGTTTTCTTATTGTTGAGGGTTTCCTGTCCGCCTGGCTGGGCAGGCACCACCAGGCTCTCCCTGAGTGCTGGACGCCCTTTCCTCGGATCCTCTCGTTGGTTCTCTCTCTGGCCTTGGCTAGTTTCTTTACACCTGTTCTCGGCTATCAGGGAGCCTCTGCAGATCCCTAGAGTCCTCTCTCTGCAGCCGTTTCCTGCTCTGTGAACCACCTTGGTCCCCCAGACCACCAGCTCTGTCTCCTCATCTCAGGGGTGCTGAGCTCTGCCTGGTCCCCCTCCCTGAGCCACAGCTTGGACACTCGCTCCCAGCAGAAGGCCCAGCCAATTACAGCCCTCGACTCACTTGCTTCCCATGTCTCAGGGATCACCGTCCCTCATTCCCTGGTGTCCAGCATCTTGAAAACCACATGTTTTCCCTGTTTTTGTGTTGTTTTAGGCGGGAGGGTAAATCTGGTTCCTGTTACTCCAACGTGACCAGTCCTGGGTGCGTGTGTACCAATATTTTATGGTTACAAAGTATTTCCACATACATCATTCCCACTAATGTTCACAACAACCCGGGAGGCCGGCACCAGTTGACAGTTGCAAACATTTTGGTGTAGGGGGCAAAGGTGACTTATGTTGGAGGTCAGAGGTCAGAGTTCAGGTAATAAGTGTCAGAGCTGAAGCAGGACCTCTAGTTTCTTGCTGCCAGGGTCAGTGATTTTTCCAGCAAGCCCACTGACCAAATGCAGGTCAGGGTGATAGCTCAGCACGTGGGGTGGCGGGAAGGGGTGGGGGAGGGGCATGATGGCCAGGAAAGTCTCAGGGATGAGATGGGACTTGACCTGAGGCCAGAATGGGTGACCTTGGGGATAAAGGAAGAGCAGGGACCCATCCTTGGAGGCCAAGCCAGCCAAGCCGAGATGAAAGGTCAGGAGGAAGAGAGGTGTTGCCAGAAAATTCAGTGCTGGGTGACATCCATGCCCTCTCTGGTTTCCAGTGTGAAAGGGGCAGGGCCCGGGTTTGTCTCTCTCAGGATCTAAGACCATCGGCCCTAAAGATGGCAGAGCTAGAAAGAACCACGGACACCCCTGAGTTCTGTGCTCCCTCCCGCTTTGTGACAGGTGGGGAAACTGAGTCAGAGAATGGCTGGCTCAGTGAGCGGCAGAGTCAGGGCTGGAATACAGCTCCATGCGAGGAGCCCACTCCTTCCTTCACACCCGCAGCTTTTCCACAGTTTTATCCTTTGCACTTATTTATTTATTTATTTTTTGCCTTCGGCTTATGCATTTTTGTGCTGTTAATATATAATTAGACATGGCTCTGGATTTCTTCCTTTATCTTCAGGGCACGTGCTTATTTTAGGCCCCGAAGTGGCGAGCAGAAGGGGACTCTTTGAACCGCAGAAACAGTCTAAGAGTGCAGCCACAGGGCTGAGGACTCCATTAGGTATCAAGACGGTGGTGCTAAGAAAAACAAGAGCGTGTCTGCTGCTTGTAGGTGATCCTGTAACAGCGAAGCTGCGCGCACCTTCGGTTCTTCAGGGTACACAGACCTGAAGCAGGGCCGGGCTTCCCGGTGGCTGGGCCATCGTTTACCACTGTGCCCCAGCACCCACCTCAGTGTAGCCACTGCCTCATATCATTTCTGTTCTCCTCTTCCCAATTCCCTACCCAATGTTCGTATGCACCTTCAGTGTTGTTTTCATCAGTAACATGCTCGAGTTGGAGAGACAATTCTTAAGATCCTCATAGCATTAACATTCCGGGATGTACTTTCTCCTTTAGCAATAGAACTCGTATGTTTCCTTCAAGACCCAGGCTCAGGCATCTCTCCCTCCCTGTATTCATCAGCTGCTGGTGCTCTAATGCTGTGTAACAAATACCCATGTCTCTGTGGCTCCCACCGTCAGGCATCCAGTTCTTGCTCACCGGCCCATGGGGCGTCTGTGCTCTGCTGGGTTCAGCTGGGATCAGCAGGCTTGGTTCTGGGCTGTACATAGGGTTCAGGTCTGTCCTGCCTATCTGTCGTTCTAGAGGCGGCAGCTCCCTAGGGCACATTCCTCCATGGCCAATGGCAGAAGCACGAGAGGCCAAACCAAACGTTGCAAACACTTCTACAGCCTCTGCTCGCATCGTGTCTGCTCACACTCCATCGGCCAATGCGAGCCACATGGTCAACCCAGCATCAATGGGGTGGGGCTGCTACTCCAAATCGTCAGTGCCGGACACCACAAAGTCACACGGCAGAGGGAGGGAAGGCACTGCTGGGGACCAGGGGACAATAACCCGCCCCCGGCCCTTCTTTGACCACAGGCTGTCTTGTGAGATTTCAGCCTCTTGTGGGGAGTCAGGTCCTGCTTCCTGCATCCCTGGGAAACCCTGCACCCCAGCCCTTCCATTTGCTGCCAATAATGCTTCCTGCGTGTCACTGTGTGCTTCTGGTGACTTTTTGCTGGCATTAGCCTGAGATAGGAATTCTCCTGGGAGGAAGAGGAGGCGCATCTTCAGGTTCATGGAACATCACTGAACGGCTCTCCACGGGGCCCCGATTCCCCTGCCCGTTGATCGGGGTGACTTTGTTTTCTTTACTAACTGCTGACTTCGCCAGCCTGACAGCTTTCGCTCAATTCGTGTGTGTTGAAGGGTGACTTACTCTTGTTTTAATTGCATTTCCCTGATTAAGAGTGAGGTCGAACACTTAGAAATCTATTTATTAGCCATTCACATTTCCTCGTCTGTGAATGGTTCTTACCTTTGGCCCGTTTTTTGTTTTTTGCTGATGGACTTTCTCTGATGGATTATCAGAGTTCCCCCGTCCCCTCCTTGCGAACCCTTTGTTTGCTGTGTGCACTGCACGTGTCTTTTCCTGTATTTTCCTTTGTTCATAGAGCTTTTGTTGTAGAAGCAGATTTAGTTTTAATGAAGTCAAAATGACTCTTCATTGAAGGTCACATTTTGTAGCTCGTTTAATTAATCCTTTCCTGTCTCCGGTATGAAGATATGATCTAATATTTTCTCCTTAAAGCTCATCCTTCACATTCAGGGACTTACTCCGCCTAGGGTTTATTTTTGTGTATGGCACGAGTAAGGGTCTCATTTTATTTCCTTACCTGCAGCTTCGGCACTGTGTAACGCCTGGCTGCGGCACTCCACGCTGCATGGACACTCCTCTGACACTTGTCAAGCTGCCCATGTGCAGACAGCTCCGTTTCTGACCCCCCTGGATCTGTTGGTCAATTTTCCATCTTAGCACCAGGGACACACGGACTCGGCTGTTGTCACTCTCTGAGTGCTGACAACCGACAGGACAGATCGACCTTCCGAATCTCGGCTCTTCTGGACCGTTTATTCCCCTTATTAACTTTCTGATTTACCAGGAAGTTCTGTGAAACGGCCTGTTGAAATTTGATTGGAATGTAATGACTTGCAAGACTATTTTGGGGGAAATTCACTTCATAACGGCACCAAGTCTTCTGGTTCACGGACGCAGTGTAAGTGATGGTGTCTGGTGCTGTGCACAAAGCATCCCGGTCTCCCCCACCTTTCAGAAACAGGCACGTGGCACCTCCTGCCCCTGGTGCCGTGGGGCCCCACAGCTGCCTCAGATGTGGTGGCAGTGACGTGTGGCACTTTTGGGGCAGAGCATGTCAATGTAGAGCTCTCTTCCCACCCCTGCACCCCCCCTCACACAGACACAGTGGGCTCCAACGCTGGAGATGGTGGCTGCTCTGCCGCCTACGGCCTCCTGCAAAATCACAGCGGATGGGGGGTTGGTGAGACATACACGGGTGGTGCACCAGCGCCGACTGGTACAGGCTCATGAAAGCCCGTGTTGAACTTTCTGGAATTTTGCAAGCTGGTTTAATTCATGGTGTTCTCTGGAAACCCACCATGGTGGGTGTAGTCGCACCACAGAAATCTGCACATGTGATAAATCAACACTTACTTTTCCTCTGAAAGAAGTCTTTTTATTTTATTTAAAAACCTTATTGTGAGCCAGAAAGAGAAAGACAAACACTGTATGATCTCACTCATATGTGGAATATAAACCAACACATGGACAGAGAAAACTGGACTGTGGTTACCAGGGGCAGTGGGGGTGGGGTGTGGGCACAAGGGGTGAATGGAGTCATATACATGGTGATGGACAAACAAAAATGCACAACCCAAAATTTCACAATGTTAGAAATCATTAAAACCTCAATAAAAATAATAAATTAATAAAAAAAATAATATAGAAAAAAAATAAAATAAAAACCTTATTGTGGTTCTGGAGAGCCAGTTGCTAACTGTTCACCAGCACATCACTGACCACGCGCTGCTGGTTGAAGCCGCAGAGACGCTGGGGTTGCTTTCACTGCAGGGTGGCTTCACTTACGGAAGTGACGCATCTCCCCATTGATTCCGACCTTCCAGGTTCTTCTGAAATATTTTGTATTTTTTCCATGGAACACAGTCTGCTTCCTGACCCCAGTGTCCCCCCGTGTCCCCCACTCCCTGTGGTGGAACACCCAGCCGTAGCCGTGCGACCTCATGCAAATTCTGATGCATTTGTGCCTCAGTTTCCTTTCGTACTCCACGTGGACAGCTCAGTGGCTTCCAAACTGTGGGAAACATCAGCTCCTTTCTCAAGAGTGGTCCCATCCGAGCCAGTGAGCAGAGTGCTGTTCCGATGGTGCGGGCAGGGCCCCCTTGGACTCTCCCTCTGCCGTCCCTGGGCCCCCTGCCCAGTGGATGCTGCCCCTGGTCCTGGTGGGAGCCCTTCACATTCCTTCCAGGGCCTGCACACAGCGGGGGCAGCACGCCAAGATGCTTTCAAATAGAGGTCAATCTGACCTTTAGAGGCTTCTGGAACTCGCCCCATCTAGAGACCAGGGTCCCGCAGGCCACGGGCGCCATGCCCGCAGGAGGTGCCTTGGGAGGGGACCAGTTAGCTCTCAGACACGGGCTTGGGGACCTGGCCAGGCCCCTCCCTGTTGAGAGTCTGGCTCTGACCCAGGGGGTCAGGCCCAGAAACAGCGGTCTCCCGATTCTGCCCAAAGCGATTTGTCCAAACCAAGCGTTCAGCCTCAGAGGGACACTGGGAAAACCCGAAACCTCCACCACTTGTTAGATGCTAAACAAGCCACGATGGACTAAAAAACAGCGAGAGTAGACTGATCCCCTTGTGAGAGAAACCGTCTCTCTTCCTTCCACCCGAAGGCCTGGCGGATTCGCTCGTCAGTGGCGCTCTGCACGTGGGGAGACGCAGTGATCCTGAGTTCTCTATTCTCTGTCTGTGTTTTCTGAGTTTCATGTAAGATGTGCCAATAGCTTGTCTAATAAGAAACACAAAAAAAACAACAAGAGGAACCCGTAAATGACATTGGCGCTTAATATTCAACTTCTTTAAACCAGTTAAATTCTTTACTTTTTCCCACTGACAACCAGTGTAGGGCCGGAATGACCGGGTGACAAAGATTTGGGAATAAAAAATAGAAGAGAAAACGTCGCGCGTGCTGAAAGATGGGAAAATGTGCTTGCCATTTCAGGAAAACTTGCAAAACTGACTCTTAACACACTGAACTTAACGCTTCCACAATCAGTGACGGCAAATGCTCATTTTTAACCACACAGCTTGTAACATGTTATTACAGCTATTAACGTGTTTTTGGCCAAATTATATTTGGCCACTTTCTTCTCGACCAAATTGGTTTTGGCCCAATTACATCTTCTTTGTGGTTTCCTAGTCTGTAAAAAAGAGATAATTGTACGCAACTTATAAGAATCAACCAGGGAAATAAATGTCCGAGGACTTAATAGGGGGCTGGCGCCCAGCCAGCGCCCAGCCTACACCGTTTCCCGCCGCTTAGAAAGCCCCAGCTCCCGGCTGGCACGAGCACTGAGGACGGTCGCCTGCCCCCACTCCTCGTGGCTCCCGGGGCGTCGGTGCTGAGGATCCTTGGCCAGCGCATGGCATGCGGCCTGGCCACGTCTCGGCCCCCGTGTCAGGGGTGCTGCTTCCCTCCTCTCAAACCCGAGCAAGGCCTCCACACTCCAAATTCTGTTGGGAAAGTGATTCCCCGCTCTGATAGCCAGAGCCCCAGGGGATGCTGGCAATTCTTAAAAGACAGGTTGACAGCTGTGAGCTGGCACTGGGCTGGGGAGGGAAGATGGGGTGGGATGGGCCCCTGCCCAGGGGCTGCCCGGGAGGGGAGTCCCACAGACACCCATATGGGGGCCTACGGAGTAGCGAGAGGGTGAAGGGCTCTGAGCCCCCCACCCAGGCCAGGCTGTATCCGTCAGCTCCAGCTGTGGTAACAAATTCCACAGCCTGGGCGGCTGAAACAACAGAAACCTACCGTCCCACAGTCTGGAGGCTGGGCGTCCGAGACCAAGGTGTCAGCAGGGCTGCTTCCCCTGAGGCCTCTCTCCTTGGCGTGTGGAGGGCCGTCTCCTCCCTGTGTTCTCACGTGGTCGCCCCTCTGTGTGTGTCTGTGTCCTGATCTCCTCATCTTATACGGACACCAGTCAGATTGGGTCAGGACCTCGCCAATGACCTTATGTACCTTAATCACCTCTGAAAGGGCCCATCTCCAGTCACACTCTGAGGAGTTAGGACTTCAACATACGATTTTGGGGGATACAATCCAGCAGTCACAAGGGTCTGCACTGGGAGGGAAAGCGGGGACGGATCAGCTGAACCTTGGCTTTGGTGCAAGCCCAGGGCTGAGGGGCTGACTGTGTCCCTGTGAGTCCCCTCCGGGGCAGCAGAGCCCTCCTCGGGCCCAGCTCTGGCCTGCGCTGGACCCCCTCCAGGTTCCTTCCTGCCGAGCAGGCTGCAGCAGAGCAAGGGGCACAGCACTGCCTGGTGCCCTCTGGGCAGTCCCTGCCTGATGACTTCTCTCTCTGCTAATCGTCTGCTTGCTTTACAGGACCCTCCCCCGACATTCCACACGCAGGTGTTTATTTCCCCAGGAAAAGCTATTACCGAAGCGAGAGGGCCTCAGACATCCCTGTGCCAAAGCTGCTGCAGCAAAGCTATTTTCTCTCTGCAGACCCATGAATTACTGACTTCAGCAGCTGGAGAGGACGTGACGATTTAAGGAAAGCTTCCCACGGCCAAGGTGGACATGGGTCACAGCCCCAGCTGGCAGGCCCCCGAGAAGACCCCAGGGCTGTGGCCCCCACACTGCGTGCATCAGATTTCCACCAGGAGCCCCAGCCTCCCCAAGCCTATTGAACCCCCAGGACGTTCTGGAATGGACACTTAGGTGGTCTGGGAACTACTGACCCGGCCCTGTCCCATCCAGTGTTGTGGATGAGGAAACTGAGGCTCACAAGGTCGAAGGGACACATCCAAGGTCGAACGGCAAGTTAGTGCCAGAGCTAAGACCCACACCTGGTCTCCCCGTCCCCATCTTAGGGCACTGCTGCATTTGTCAGCGCCCTGGGGCCCCAGGCGCTGCATATCTCCGCAGCCTGCAGGCCTGGCACCCGCTCGCCTGCTGCCCGTGGGGTAGATGGGCAGCCAGCGAAGCTCCACAGTGTCACCTCTCCAGGGTGTGCCGCGCGGGGCTGCCAGGACCACAGGGTCCCTGGCCCCCTCTGCCAGCTCCACGTCCAGTCAGCCATGGGTCTGGTCACTTGCGTTCCACAAGCAGGGTTTCATCATCCACTCGTGTCCTAGAGCCAGAGGGAGGGTCTTGACATGGGGACCGGGGGGAGAGCCCCCTCGGAGGAGAGCGGGGTGCAGGGGAAGCTGGGCACTTGGGGCGGTACAGAGCTCAGATTAGCGAGAGGGAAGTGCCTGCAACACCTCTCATAGCGGGGTCGCGGGCCCTGACCCCTGTGGGGGCCCCGGAGGCCTTGTAGCAGCTCTGGGAGCGGTGGAGGGTTTCTCAGAGGAGGCATCAGTCTCCTTTGACCTCTGGGCCTCTCCTGCCGGTAGTGTCTCCTGTGCCAGACCCCCAACAGGAACCAGGGGAAATGGTTGTTGAATGCATGAGTGTCTGGCCCTCCGTCTGGAAGCCTTTCCAGCTCTGGTTCCTGACTGATTCTCGTGGTTCCCGATCAGCGCACGGGATGCTGACCGCACAGCTGGAAGGGGGCGGGACCTGAGGTTGCCGGGGGAACGCGGCACCTGGTGCTTTGTGAAGTGCCTCCCCCATGTGTGACAGAGCCTCCTCGGCCTGGGAGGTGGGCACTGCTGCCCCACGTGACAGACAGGGACAAAGAAGGCCCACAGCGGTCTTGGGGTGGTGACTGGTGCTGCCCCCAGCCGCCGCAGGAAGGGGCAGGAGGGCAGCAGCAGAGCACGAGTGGGCTCATGTCTTACCAGCCATGGCCCTTGTGTCAGTTACTTTTCTGTGCCTCAGTTTCCTCCAGTGTAAATGGGGTCAGGGCGTCTGGCTCCAGGACAGAGGCATGTGGGCTGCTTGTTATCGATGCTGGAAAGACCGAACTCACAGGCCTCCCAGGGTCAAAGCCGGCTGCCCCCTGCCCCCTGCCCCTGCCTCCAGGGGGTAAATGAAGCCCAGAGAGGTCAAGTCACTTTTCTGAGCCCACACAAAGGCAAAATCACCCACAAGTGGCCCCTCCTTTTGCAGAAGGCAGCGTAGCGGGCTGGAAGCAGCACTGGTCTCTAGCCAGGGCTTTGCCAGCTGTGACTTTGGGAGCTGTGAGCCTGTGACTTGTGACCTCCCCTCTGGCCACAGTGGCCCTCCTGCACAGGCTGCTGTGAGTCTCCAGCAGATCACTTACAGGCAAGTGCTGCCACCAGGCCCAAGTTTGCCATGGGGACCTTCTGTGCTGGGGGAGGGGGCCTGACTTGGTGGGTGCAGGGGGTGGGAGGCGAGGAGTGAGGGGGACTGTGGGGTAGGGGTCGGTGAGGTCGGGGCTTGAATGTGAGAGGCTGAGGGGACTGAGCTCGCTGCCTTCGCGGGTTGTGGCACCAGCAGCCTGGGCATCTCCTGGGAGCTGCGGGAACGCAGACTCTCGGGCCCCAGCCCGGGCCTGCTGCCTCCAAGTCTGCTTTCCAAGCCACTGCCCAGGCGAGGTGTGCACGTTCAACTCAAAGAAGCAGGGTGTGGAGGAAGTCCCCTCTCTAGCCTGACAGCACAGGGCGAACGTCAGCAGAACGTAACAGCCCCAGTACAAGCCCCTTCCCACAGTCGAGCCCTCTGTCTTCCTAACGCTCCATCATTCCTTCTGCCATTTCACCTCCTCCCTGCACCCTGCGTCTCCGCAGTCTGGTCCCCTGCTGACAGATGCCTGCCCTTCCCGGTGTCGTCTCCCCAGGCTGCGACAGCCGGGGCGGGGCTGCCGTGTTGCGTGCACATGGATGAAGCCTGAGAAGAATGAGTTGCATTGCCCCCCAAGGAACCACTGCACTTTTGGAGGCAGGAGTGGCTCTTCCAGAAAGGTCAAAGATGTCATTTGCATGGAGCTGCTGGCAGCTCTGAGAGGTCCAGGCAGGGATGGGGCGGGCGGGCAGGGAGCCGTGTTAGCAGAGGCAGCTGCGCCAGCAAATAGCTCTCGCTTGACTGCCAGTGCTATAGTTTGAGGCTGCCAGGAGCAGTGTTGAGAAGGATTCTGAGGTCCTGTGCAGACCCAGCAGGCAAGGATGTCATGAACTCTCAGTAACAGGCGGAGGGCAAACATTGGCCCTCTCTGACTTAGATGGAATAATTCCAGGGTCGAGCAAACTGGTTCAAACCCCAGGCTCACAGCTAGCTTCTATGTGGAGCCCTCCTGCCCTTGGTTTCTTCAGGGTGGTTGAGAACGGGGACCCAGAGGAGGGGCCAGCTAACTCCCAGGAGTGGGGTCAGGGCCAGGGAGTAGAATTGAAGAAGGATGGGGTTTCATTAGGTGGACACTGCCTGGAGGAAGAGAGGACGTTCTGGGCAGTTGCAGCAGCAGGTGCAAAGGCCTGGAGCTGCAGAGTGTGTGCCATCCAGCGTGCCTGCAGGAGAAGTGCCCGTGGGGGCTGCAGAGGGAGGCCGCCTGCAGGAAGCCTTCCAGGACTGCTCCAGCCCACATCACTCCCCTCCCCCAGTGCCACCTTTGCTGGCATTTCTGGCCCCAGCTCAGGTGACACCAGCCTCCTGGTCAGTGCCCAAGCTTTGAATCCCAGCTGCACCACCACTAGCTATCTGACTTTGGGCCACAGTTGATTCCACCGTGCCACAGTGTCCTCACCTGCAGGATGGCGCCCACAGTGGTACGCACGGCACAGAGGGCCCGGAGATTCAAGAACATCAAGTCTTGACAACAGTGTCTGGCACAGCCTGTGCTGGGGTGGTGTTGGTTCTGTCGTGGTTGGGCCTGGCAACCTCTCGTCCCTCAGTCACATCCTGGGGTCAGGGATCCCATCCACTTCTCCCGTGTTATCCCCTGGATCTAGGCAGAGCCGGGCGTGGAGAAAGAGCTCCGAGTTCCAGTTAGAGCTACTGCCCGGGGTTGCTCGGCAGGCCACGGCCCTCCAGGGCTCTCCTGCCTAAAACGCCCTCCTCTCCCGCTCGCGGGGAGTTCAGAGGGTCCCCCCGCCGCCGCCGCGTCCCTCTCCTTTCATAACATTTAAAACAGGCTTTTTAATTATCTTTAAAAAGAGTATAAATTTTCATTATCACTGTTATAAACTCATAATTAAAGGAAATAAAACCTTCCAAATACAAACCATTAAATTCAGGTGTTTTAACCACCATTTTGTTTTCTGAACAAAAAGATATTTTTGAAATTATTATGATGTTCAAAATTTGGTTTCTACTTTTCCCACTGATGATTATATCATGAGAAAAATTTGATTTTTACACTATTTTCATGAAGATAATTTTAAAAAGTTACAAGTATTCCAGAATGAGGGCATGTTACAGTCCATTTAACCACCTCCTTTGTTGGAGAAGTAGGTTATTCCAAAGTTTTCTGTAACATGGATAATGTTTCTATGAGAATCTTTGAAATCAACCTAATTTAAAGGATTATTTTCCAGGAGAGATTTCCAGAAGTGGGATTAACGGGTGTAAGAGCATTCAGATTTCAAAGTCTTTTTTTTCTTGCATGCTGTTATTTCTTTTATATACTTTCTGTTATATACTTTTTTTTTGCTTTTTTAATGTGTTAAAATATATACCACATGAAATTTCCCATTTTAACCATTTTTAAGTGCGCAATTTAGTGGTATCAAGTGCGTTCATATTGTTGTGTAACCGTCGCCACCATGCATCTCCAGAAAGTTTTCATCATCCCTGTTTGAAACTCTGTCCCCATCAGACAATCACCCCGCTCCTCCCTCCCCAAACTTCCATCCCATCGCCAAGTTCAAATTTCTTAGTCAGCAAGATCGTTCCATCACTCTCTCATCCATCCAAATGCACATGCGTGCACACACACCCACACACGCACACAGGCACACGCACACACACACAGGCACACGCACACCACCCCCCGAGCCCCTTCTGCAGGCCTCCGCCTCCCTGCGAAGCCCGCCCGTCAGGAGGACATGGGCAGGGAGGCAGGGAGGCAGGTAACCAGAAAGTGGAGCGCAGGGTGGGGACTGCCCTACAGAGGAGGCGCCTCCTCAGTCTGGGGAGAGGGTGGTAGGACAGCCCGAGACCTGGGGGCGGAGGAGGACTCGGCCGGCAAGCACACGTGGAGGGGAGGTCTGCCCAAGGCTGGTCTGACGGGAGGGGGCTCCTTGAGCTCAGAGAACTGCAGGGGGTCCAGCGAGGAGGACCGTGGGATGAGGAGGAGGTGGCCATGAGGGTGGAGAAGCCATTGGGGACCAGGTCACCAAGAGCTTCGTGTCAAGCACGTGAAGGACTGGGAAGCCACGGAAGGTTTTAGGCAGGAGGCGGCAATGTGATCAGTTTGCCTTCTGGGGAAACTTCTGGATGCAGCGAGGGGTTGGGTGGGTGGAGGGTTAGGTGCAGACGGGACTGGGGAGAAGCAGGGTGGGGGCACAGATCTGGGATAGGAAGGAGGGGAGTCAGCTGGAGTTGGTGGGGGGTTGCGGTGGCCGTGGGATGCAGGGGAGGGGACAGGACTCAGACACTCAGGAGGTGGAACCCGTGGACCACCATCACCAGCCCACGCAGGAGGCGGGTCTGCAGACACGTGGCGCCCAGGTCTGGGGCCGGCCAGCCGGCGGTGCCCTCCCAGGGGAGGAGGGGTCACTGGAGGAGGCCAGCCGGGGAGCGTGGCACGCTCAGGCCTCTGGTGGCTCCTCCCTCCTCCCTCCCCCTCAGGAGCCTGACCCCCTTATCTTCGCTCGTGCCCTTCCGGGCGGGCTGTGCCTCCATCTCTGACCGACCTGGTGTCCAAGTCCGGGGTCACTCCCCGCGGTCAGGAGTCAGAGTGAGCTCCCCTCTCCGACAACGGTGGCGCCCAAGGTGGGTCTGCTGGAGATGACCCGATGCTGATGAGAGGAATGAAAGGAAATCTGCACAAGTGGAGGGACACACGGTGCTCACGGATTAGAAGACAGAAAAACACAGGCGTTGGCTCTCCACCAGCTGCTCTGCAGCTTTGCCACAATTCATGTCCAATCCCAGCCAGTCTCTGAAATGCATAGGCAAGATTATTCTAGAATGTGTGGAAAAGAAAAGGCACCAGCACAGCTAAAACAACTTAGGGAAGAAGAATGAAGTGGGAGGCTCGTCACTCCGTCTCCAGACGCTCCGAACGGCGGGGGCCTCAGCGCCCGGGGCCGCGCGTGCACCACGGACTTGAGCGTAAAACATAAAACTATCAACCCTTTAGGAAAAAAGCACAGGAGGAAATCTGTGCGATATTGGACTAGATAAAGAATTCTTAAACTTGACACTGAAAACACAATTTATAAAAGGAAAATATTGGTAAATTAAACCATCAAAATTCAAAACCTTCCTTTGTGAAAGATCTCATTGAAGGATGAGGAGTCAACCTAGTGAATGGGAGACTACTTTTGCAAACTATGTTATTCAGCAAAGGACTCATATCTAGAATACAGAAAGAAGCGTTAAAACCAAAAGTAAAAAAAAAAAACATCCCTGGACAAAGTTCGAAGAGACATTTTCCTGAAAAAGATATACTGATGGCAAACGAGCACATAAAGAGATATTCCACGTCATCAGACGTCAGGGAAATGCAAACCGAGATGGCATCAAGATGTCGGCACGCACCTGTCAGGGTGTGACAATCCCAGAAGGAGAAGCCTCTCTGGGAACAGTGCAGTGGTTTCTTTAAAAATGAAACATCCAACGACCACCCAGGGCAATCACACTTCTGAGCGTCCATCTTGGAGAACCCATGACTTGTGTTCACACACAAACGCGCCCATGAACGTTTGCAGCAGCTTTATTCCCACAGCTGAACACTGGAAACAATTCAGATGTCCTCCTGTAGGTCAACAGTTAAATCTACTCTGGTCCATCCACACTGGGGAGTATGACTCAGCCGTGAAAAGGATCCAGCTGTGGACGCGTGGCACGGGCTGGTGAGCTTCCAGAGAGCTCTGCTGTGTGGAACGAACCAATCTCAAAACTGGGTAATCTGCGTGGTTCCGTCGTTTATGTGACAATCTTTAAATGACAAAACTATGGAAGAGAACGGGTTAGAGGTTTCCAGGGGAGGAGGAGAGTGGGGCAGAGGGAGGGGGGGTGGCCATGAACGGGCAGCACAGGGGTCCTCGCCGGAATGCTCGGTGTCTTTACTGTCTCAGTGCGAACACCTGGGTGTGATACTCAGTGACCGTTTTTGTAAGATGGCACCGTGGGGGGACACTGGACAAAGAGAACCCGGGATGGCTCTGTGTTCTCTCTTACAGCTGCATGTGAGCCTACAATTATCCCAAAATAAAACTTTCAGTTAAAAAACTAAAAAAAATTTAAAAAAGCAAGTCACAGCCCCACCCACCTTCTGGGAGTGGTACAGGACATGAGGACCAGGGGCGGTCCTGGGGCCCCGGAGTCTGTCCAGCACTGGAGAGAGGTCAACACGTGCAGACGAGGGTGCAGTGTGGTGAGGGGACCCCGGGGGTCCCAGATGTGGGGGTCAGCACCAGCCTTGAGGAGGAGCTGGGGGTCCTGGTCGGCCACAGGAACCCTGGAGTTTGGTGGAGGATAACAGATGAGCACTGCCGGGAGGAGACGGGTCTGAGGACAGGCCGAGAGCTGCAAACACCAAGATGAGGGTGTGTGTGAACGGGCACCCCGAAGCTGGTTCAGCAGTGGCCCTTGTTCACATCACTACAGCATGTGGGCTGTCCATGAGTGGAAGCTGGGATTCTCCTGACACCCACGGAGGAGGCGGTGGCATCCTTCCCTGTTAGGGTCCCGTGGCTGCTGTAACCAAGTGCCCGAAACACTGGCTTAAAACCACAGGAAATTATCCCCTCCCCGGCGGCCGTGACACACAGCCAGTGCCTGCCACTCGGCTGGACTGTGACATGCCCTCCTACTGGGACCAAGGGGGGAAGGCTTAAGGCGGTGGCTGGGGGTTGTTTTCATTGAAATCAAAGTTTTGGACATTAGAGACCCCTGGAGTGGGAGGCAGAGAGCTGAGAGGGGTCTTAGGTGTGTGGGAAGGGCTTGCCCAAGGTCATCGAGCGGGTTGGGCTCATGGGCCAGGAGAAGACGCCGGGGACTGCCCCAGGCCCACTGTTGGGTTCTATTTGAGGCCATGAGCAGGCTGGACGCTTTCAATGCTCCCATTTGACAGATGAGCAGGTAGAGGCCTGGGTTGGTGGCAGGGCTGGCTTGGGAAGCCAGGCTTTCTGACCTGGTGCCTGTGTTCCTTTCCAGGAGACCCTGCCTCTGCCATGACTGCTGATTTTCGTCTCCATTTATTATAAGCCCTCCCAGACTGGCGGGTGCCGCACAGGCAATGGATGTTGGCCTTCAGCAGCCTCGGTGCCTGCCTCTCCTGACCAAGGCCATCGGAGCTGGTGGTGACTGTGGGCTCATTGTCTGCTTATTCACTTATTTCTCCTCAGGAAGTAGCTCCGAGAGAGAAGTCACACTGCCCTGCCTGTCAGCTCCTGGCTGGCACCAGAAGGAGGTAAGGAAAACACCCTTTGATGTGCAAACTGCACAACAGATTTGAAGGCGATCAAGAGAGGCCTGAGCAGACTGTGCGTGGAGCGCGGAACAGGGGACAAGTGCAGGCCCGAGGCCCAGAGAGAGCCGTCCTCCTGTCCACAGGGCTGCTGAGCACGCAGGATGCCCACAGGCCCGGCCTGCACCCTCTTGCCTGGAAAGGCAGGCGACACACCTGTCACGCATGTCTGAACCGTAGCACAGGCTCCTGGGTTCAAATCCCAGCTCTGAGGCCCAGCTGTGGGGTCCTGGGGGATTGCTCGAAGAGCCTCGCGCCTCAGGTCCTCATCTGTGAGGTGGGACGGTGGCTCTGCCCACCAATGAACATTGCCACCCAGTGATGGCACCAACACAGAGCAGGTTCTCTTGTCTTTAGTCACCCTTTGCGGGCCTCGTGTGCTCTGGGGAGGCGACAGAAAGGAACTGCCTCTCCTCGGGGACTTCCAGACGCAGGAGCGTTGTGTCCACACCACCAGCCGGGGTGGAAGGTGGAGACGACCAGTGAGGATGGAGCGTCCACTGTGTGCCAGGTGCTGGGCACCCCTGGGTCCCCGCTGTGCCTGTGCTGTTGAGTTGGCCCCGTTTCACCAATGATGGAGCCGAGACTCGGGGCCCCACAGCTCGGAGGGGTGGTGCTGGCGCGGGAGCCCATGGTGCCCTGACCCTGGCATCCACAGGCTTTCCCCGTGTGGGATGCGGAGGGCTATAAACTGTTGGCCCTGGGATTTCTGAGTTGGTGCTCTGCTATAAACTGTTGGCCCTGGGATTTCTGAGTTGGTGTTCTGGGAAGTCTCCGGGGAGGGGGGCCTTGGGCTGGTCTGGAGGGGAGGGGAGGGGAGAATGCATCCCTGCAGAGCACAAAGGCAGGAAGGCCTGGGGGCACTGGCCTGCAGGGAGCAGGCTGGAGTGCACGATGTGTGCAAGACCACATCCCAAACCCTCCAAAGTTATCAAAATGCAGACTCCTCCTACCCGCGGGCAGCAGCCCAGAGGCTCTGAGGTGGAGCCAGGAGGACACATGTCAACAGCTCCCCCAAAGGGAGCGGAACGTGCGGGAGGTCCCAGAGCCACTGGAGGCCGCTGGGGCAGGAGTTGGAGAAGAGGGGTCTGCGTCTGCGTTGTAGGCGGCGAGGCTCTGGGCAGTGAGGGTGGGCAGGGGCTTCCTTACAGACAGACGGGGGGGGGGGAGGCCCCCGGAATGAGGAGCGGGCAGGCGGTGACCAGGAATGCAGACGTGATCGCCTGGCTGTGAGCTGGCCCCTCTCAGAGGGCCCAGTCTACTCACCTGCGTTTCTAGTTCCTCCGGCTCTGCGGTTGGAAGAACGCCCAGGAAGCAGAAACAAACAAAATGATCCCCCCTTACTTCCTTAAGGCAAGTGTATTGCAGAAAATCTGGAAAATGCAGCGAACAATGGGGAAAATAAAAGGCTCGCCTGGCTGTTCCAGCAGGCGACAGAGCCCTTCCATCCGCCCAGCGTTCTCACAGGGCGGCTGCAGGCGTACCTGCCACACAGGGTGTTTAGACCGCTGTTATTTACTTATTTATTTGCAGTTGTGGTTAAATACACACAACGTAACTTTTACCATTTGAGCCATTTTCTAAGTGCACAGTTCAGTGGCACTAAGTACATTTGCACTGTTATGCAGCCATCACCACCATCCATCTCCAGAACTTTCCATCTTCCCAAACTCAACCCCTGTCCCCATTGAACACCAGCTCCCCCTCCCCCCAGCCCCTGGCACCCACCATCCTACTTTCTGTCGCTAGGAATTTGACTGCTCCAGGTCCCTCATATTAGTGGAATCATACAGTATTTGTCCTGTTGTGACTGGTTTATTTCACTCAGCATAATGTGTTCGAGGCTCATCCACATTGTAGCATGAGTCAGAATTTCTTTCCTTTTTAAGGCTGGATAATGTTCCATTGTGTGGCTGGACCACATTTTGTTTATCCGTTGTTGACATAAATAATCCATAATCAATCTATAAATCAAAATTGGGGTGAGTTTATTATGAGCCAACTTTTAAGGACCATGGCCCTGGGCCTTCCTTCCCTAAGGGAGGAAGGGCACCAACGAAGTGGGGTGTACAGAGCGGTTATGTTCTGTGAAAGAGCATGTATCTAATATGATTGCAATGTCCCTTTTACAATAACCACAAGATCGCCCTGCCAGATTGCCCTGTCTGAATAGCTATTGATGGACATATCGGGGAGCAGGTTTGCTGTCTCGATGGGTGTGGCTGGCGTCAGGTCTGTTGTCTGGAGCTGGGTGGTCACAGGATGACTGCAGCAATCAAATCCCAGCCTAGGGAGAAATGCTCATCCTTAAGGAAATGTCAATGTGGGGGAAGTTGCATCCTTATCTTAAGGGCATTTACTCTTCTCTTTGGGACATGGCAAAGCAGATACACAATGCAGGCGACAGCCCCTTTTGGAAAAACAAACTCAGGCCGAATTAGTTTTACCCCAAATGGCCTCCTCATATGCTCCAACATATCCTATTGCTTGCCATTTATTTATCACCGTCCAGCCATCGGTGGACACCTGGGACCACCCAGGTGTCCCAGCAGGATACTGCTGCTGGGAACACGGTGCACAAACAGCTACGCGGTTTTGCACCCTGCCTCATCTGCTCCCCTGAGCGCGGGCTTCCCTCACATGGCCCGTGGTTGGCTGCTGAGTTGCTCCCACGTGTTCCTTATTACGAGCAGTTCCATGGGCATATTTGTTCAAAAGCTTTGTTTGCATTTTCGATCGTCTCCTTTGGACAGATTCTTTGGAGTGGAATTACTGGGTCAGCCCCTTGATGAGGGCGCTTTGCTCATGAACTGTCAAGTTGCTTCTCCGAAGACGAGCTGATGGCCCCACTCCTGCCCCCGCCCGGCGCAATAATTAATCTGCGCGGGCTTGATGGGCGGAAGGGTATCTCGGTGCTGCTTCAATTTGAATTTCCTTCATGGCTCGGGAGGTTACCTGATTCATCTCCTTGGGTGTGCTTGGCGTTTGTGATTCCTATTTTGAGCAGGGCTTTTCATGTATTTTGCTCATTTTTCGGCATGTGGCTCGGTCTCTTCCTTATCAGTGTGAGAAGCTCCTTACATAATTAGAAGCCTGCGCTGCTGTAATTGCTACAAACACTTCCTGCCCCTCCTCCGCCGTGTAGTCTTGGTTAGGAGTTTGATGTATAGAAATGTAATTTGTGTTATCAGATCTTTGCTTTCTGCTTTCTTTACCCTTGCAGGAAGCCTTGTCCCTGCAGGGCCGGTAGATCTCCGCCCACGTTTCCTTCTAGTTAATTCAGAGGCATTACTGAAAATTCAGAGTGAAGCTGGGCTGGGAATAAACGCCCCCCCGGAAACTCACCTGGCTCGGGTGGCCCAGGGTCCCCGTGTGACACTCAAGGGCCCTCAGCTGCAGCTATTCCACCCCCCCCCGCCCCCGTGTCCCTGCACTCTGGGAGCTTCCCTGCTCCTCCAGCCGTTTCTCTCCCAGGGACCTGGCCCATGTCCCTCCCTCAAGAAGCCTGCCCAGCCTTCCCAGACACGGACCCTGCCCGCCCCACCCCGCTCCGGAGACCACCCCGGGCCCTGGGCAGCACTCTCCTTTACACTCACTGGGAGCGTGGACTCTCGTTTTCCGATCTGTCACTTTCTGAGTTTACTGGCGCTCCCTGAGGCAGGGTCA
Source organism: Dicerorhinus sumatrensis harrissoni (assembly GCA_014189135.1). Taxonomy (NCBI): domain Eukaryota; kingdom Metazoa; phylum Chordata; class Mammalia; order Perissodactyla; family Rhinocerotidae; genus Dicerorhinus; species Dicerorhinus sumatrensis. Next base: position 25,743,125 of record JABWHU010001774.1, on the reverse strand, counting down.
CCGAGTCCCTCTCCGGGGTCAGCACACAGAAGGTGCTCGTAGGAACTGTAGCCTGACCAATGTCCTGCGAGGGCTGAGAGCTGTCTCTACAGCTTTACATAATCGGGACGCGTAAGAAATGGTTCTTTATTGTTGTTTTTGTCACAATTCCAAGAACTCCCACCAGAAATGCACGTGAATGGGACGTTGGGTCAGTCTGTCCCTTCACCTGGGACGTTGGGTCAGTCCCTCCTCACTCTGGGCCCAGCTGGTGAAGGAGGCAGAGACGCTCAGAACCACTTCCTTTCTGGGCCCCCCAACATCCCCCGGCACCAGGGCGCTCCCTCTGGCTGTCCCCTCTGGAGAGTGGGGAGGGTCTTCCTTTGTCAGTCCCACCCCCACCTCCAGGGAAAGCCCTCAGATTACTGTTGGAAGGACACTGCCAGGTCCAGTGCCCCTCCCTTGGCTGCTGCCAACACCCACCACCACTCCCTTCCCGTCCAGGCTGGTTACTGATCACGGTGCAGACTCCATCCCAGGCCCAGCCCCAGCCCCGGGGGAGCCCTCTGCCTGCAGCCAGGGACCCACAGCGCCACCTCGGTTAGGTGGGGCATTCTCGGGGCTCAGCCAGTGCTCCTCTGCACCCCAGGGCAGGCCCTGGATGGGGCAGGGGGCCTCCCGGCTGCCCTCTCTGCTCCACCCTGGGAATCTGCTCCGTCTCGGCTCCCAGCTGACCAGGACATGCCAGCTGCTCCTGGCTACTCCGTTGTCCTCACTCTGGCCAACCTGGGGCCAGCACCACCCCTGGCCCCCCCGCCTTTCTGTCCAAGCTCTGGTCACCATCTGCCCGTGTCCCTTCAAGCCCCTGCGGGCGAGAGGCCACTGATCACTCATGGGTCAGTGCCCCCAGGTCAGGGAGCTGCTCTGAGACAACTGGTACCAGGTCACCCACGTGGTCGCCCTCCTGGGTTCTCAGGAGCAGCGGGGGCAGAGTGTGGCCGGATTCTCCAGGCAGGGGCTGGAGAGGGAAGGCGCTGGGCTTTGACCTCACCACCTCGCTCCAGGCCTCGCCCCGCCCTCACACAGGCATGCTCCGGCTCGGCTGGCAATCTCGGGCACACCCGGTGACCTCCGGCCTTGGTCTTCTGTAACCTGGAACTTTCCTCAGCTGTCAAGTTAATCTTCAATTGTCACAGTGCAGCTCCTCCAAGGCTGCCTTCTCCAAGGAGCGGTCCTCACGTGCAGATCACCCATTCATGTGACACTCGCTTTGAAGCTGGGTATCGGAGGGGTACTGTAGATATTAAACCAATTTGCTGTTTTCCTGTTTAACTTGAGGGGTGACTCAGGGGTCTCTGAGGATTTGTGAGCTTCTTTTGCAGGAGAAAGAGAATGCCTTCGGGGAGGTTGCAATCACTGGATGGCTGATCACCAGACCGATGGCCGGCCCTCAACAGCTGTTGAAGCCCAGAAGTCAGATTGCCCAGAGGCTTACCCCTTTGTTTCCCTGAAGCCCCTCCTGCCATGCCCCTTAGCTCTGTAAAAAGCCCCTGCTTTCTGTTCTAGGGGAGGTGGATTTGAGCGAACCCAGGCTCCCACCTACTCATTCTGACCAATTCGAATAAATCTTTCCCCATCTCCAAGCACTGATGTCTCAGCGTTTGGCCTGCTGGGCATCGGGCACTTGAACTCGAGATTAAGAGGTTTGGTATCATCTTCCCACTCCCGCTGCTGGACCGTTCCCCCCTTCTAGTCCCTCCACCCCCTACAGTCACCAGACTTAGTCTGCTGCCTCCACGGGGGGTTTTAAGGGAACCAGGGACCTCTGAGGGCAACCACTTGAGGCTAAAAAGAGAAAAATAGGCTAATTGGATACAGACAGGATATTTTACCCACTCATGAATTTGGAGACGTCCAACCAGCTGCTCGATGCCCCTCAGTCTTGCCCCCAAACTTCAGACCCCGGCCTCCGTAGGACTGCATGTCAGGGTGAAAGAAGATCTCCAAACGTATTGTCAGCGAACTCCTTGGGCTTCCCGGGGAAACGCCCTGGACGGGAATTCCTCCCCTGGACAGAGGGATGAGACCGGGCCGTCTGGGTTCCTGTGACTGTACGTCCTCTGCGGCCTGGGGTAATGTTTCAGCCACAGTGGGTCATCTAGAGGGGTTCCCGCAATCCTTGCTCCACAAATATTGGTACAAGCACTACGCTCTTCACAAGTAGGAAACCTAACCTGTCCCATTTGCCAAAAATACCATTTGGAGAAAATATAAAGTGGAGATAAACCGGTGAGTGCGGTGTTCCTGTGTTTTCCCGGCTTGTGTCTGGAATGGCAGAATGAAAGCTGCAAGCTCTGTGTGAACGCACGTGTATTATGCAGATGCGATATTTTTCTACCTCCGGATGGCATTACCAAATTAATTCAGAAAATACCACAAAAGAGCTGTATTTCAATGGACTTAGAGATATGTAAGCATTTACATATAAATTAAATATTCCTAAAACTCCCAGAAATATAGAGACTAACCCAAACGCTTTTCAAGTTTATGTGACTTGGGTAAATCTTTGGTAAATAACATTAGTTTAATATTGCTGGTTTAATAAAAATTAAATTGTCTTCTGAGTTATCAGCATTAAGCATAATATGAACATACAGCTTTATTCTAGTTGAGGTTACTACTCAAAATAAGGGAATATTATATCCACTAGATGTTTAACATTGTAAAAATTATAAATTCCACCTAAGAACAAATGTATAAGTAAAGATGCCATAAAAATGAATTGCTTGATATTCATTACTTCACGTATAGCGAACACAGCAGAAAAACAACAAAACCCCAATGTATTTAACTTTTTAAGTTTTTACTTCGTGAACCTTACCTAAATGCATGTGCTGTAAAAATAGTTAACAGGGAAAAAACTTGAGATGATGGCTAGCTTAGTTTAATGTTATAACTTGTCTGCTTAAAATAATGTCTGGATCATTTCTCAGTAAGAGGGACTACAGAAACCTTCATTGCTAAGCATAAGCATACGTTTATATAGTCACAGTTTCTGATTTTTATATGGTGAAGAGAGATTAAATATATTTGAGTCTGTTAATAAACATATTTTTTTCTACATTGATAAATTATACTGTACAGAAGTATATGCCTATAAAAATGATGTGATGGTGCGTATTCATAAAATTTGCTAGCCTGCTACAGAATGCTGGTATGTGACAGACGATTCACAATTGTCTACTTCCTAGTTTCCTCTGTACAAGAAAGGTTACTAATGGTTAAAAAATGATAATCAATATACAGAAATGGAACTGTTAAAAATAAGGGAAACAACTGTGTAGGCAAAGTTTGCAAGGAAAGCAGGATGTGTTTTTGGTAAGGAAAAGTACACAAGGTTTGAGGATGCGTTTTTCTTAAGGGGAAAAGAATAATTTTGTCCTAAAGTAAGATGACTGCCGTTCCAGAATAAGAAAGAGGACGAGCACAGGACAAAACCTGAACGGATGCAGAGACTGGTAGGAGATTTGAAGAAAAGGAATTTTCTGTGTGGTCCAGCTGGCTAGGACGGAGTGGATTTATTCGTGAGGTTTTTCAAGAATGAGCTCGACGTTATACTGAGGCGAGACTAGAGTAACAACGTCTCCTCGGATTATCCATCTGCTCTTCCTAAGAGATTCTACAAGGTTTTCCTTTACCTTTTGAGTAATCTCCCAAGGAAATAAAGATTCTTCGTCTTATCATAATCACTTCCTGTGCTTTGTGCCAACCTTCTTACGTCCTCCATTGTATAAGAGAACCTGAGTATTGCTCCATGGTGATCTGTGGTCCTATTTAGCCAAGTGTTCAACCCTTTTGGCATTTTTGACAACTTCTCCAAGTCAAATCCTAAATGAAATTTTGATCTCAAACTGGCCATGAGATTTTCCAGAGAGCCCAGCTCTGGTCATCTCCGACACAGCGAACTTCTGGGAAGGGCCCAGCCTGAGCCTGACACTGGGGAACGCCCAGCTCCAGGTGGGGACCCCCAGGCAGGCACCAGAAAACCACCGTGGGGGGCCCTTCTCTGCCACAGCCTCAGTAGCCCCTCGGGTCTGGGGGTCCTTCCGAACCGTTGAGGAAAACCTCCCTGGCAGGACTTTAAGGTGTCGCCCCCAGGCCTGGGCCATGGTGGTGAGTGAAAGCTGGACCATGACCGTCCATCCTGTCACCTGTGTGTGGGGCGGGCAGGGCTTGTCCAAAGGCCGAACGGGGATGACCTGAGCAGGGCCAGAAGGAGGAAGAGCCCCCCTCTGCCAGGGCTGCAGTCACCCCCCTTTCTCCAGACATGTGCCACCTCAGGACGGCACCCCCGCCCTGCAGTGTTGAGGCTGGCTCCCGACAGGCCTGTCCCTGGGACCTGGCTTTGGGAGGGACCGGGAGCCGCTCTGGGAGCCCTCCTGGCGGGAGCTCAGCGGCCAGCATGCTCTCCTCAGGGCATCCCTCCATCTCGGTGGGTTTCTGTTGACCTACTGGGTGTGCCTCCCTCCCTGGACGTGCTCTCCTGAGGTCAGGGCCCTCGGACATCTCTTCCACTGACACACGCTTTTCCGTTCTGGAGAAGGCCTGACATGCAGTGGGGCCCCAGCATGCATTTGCCGAGTGGGCGAGCAGTCCAACACTCGTGATCAGATCTCTCGCTGGGTGGGGACCATCCAGATGGGTGACCACCACGGCAGGAGATGGAGGCTACACCTTCGCTGCCCTGCCCGAGGTTTTCTGGAGCAGTAGCCGAGAGCACAGGATTGCCTGTGGCTACAGGAGGGGCATTTGGTCTGCTGAAGGAAGAGGGGGATTTGTGGTCCTCTAGGAGCACTATTTACATGCAACTGATGTGCTAATTACAAGTAACTCTGGTCTATTCCTTAAAGCGGTTCCTGCAGGACCTGCTCCAAGCGAGTTTTTTCTGCTCTGTGCGACTTGCATGTTTTTGCAGAATTACAAGATTTTTGGAATTCTCTAGTTTGGACGGGGCGTCAACTCAGTGTGGCTTTAGAGAAACAGTCTCAGTTGGTTCTTGGCAAATGCTCCCAAAGGCAGAGGAGGCGATGGGCGGTCAGAGGGGAGGTGTGTGAAGCTTCGTGAACTCGCACATTCTTTCATCCATGTGCTTCTTCACTTGTTTGTTTATCCACGATGCAACGAGAGTCCAGGCATGGATGTCCCCTTACCTGGCTATGGAAAAATAAAAATATGAATAAGAGACGACCTTAACTCTTGAGGAAGTTACCTGGAGATGAGGGACAGAGCGCTGCAGGGTGAGGAATTTGGGATAACGGGGAATAGCCTGGTCACCAGGGAAATTCACACCACGCAGGATGCACCTGTCAAAGGAGCAGAGGGGATGGAGTAACGGACGGGGCAAAATGGTGCTTGGCAGTTGTAGCAGCCGTGAAGGCCAGGCTGACCTCTTGAAAATGAGGACCAAGTAAATTCTGCTGTCTGGGTCCAGTGGGAGCATCCACCTGGCGTCCCCTGCCATTCAGAGTTACTGCCAGCAGGAGCACAGGGCTGAGGGCATCAGGTTTCCCTAAGTCTGCTGTGTGTGTCCCATGTCTCTTTTGGAAGGTGCCATGGACTGAATTGTGTGCCCCTAAATCCTGATGTTGAGGCCCTGACCCCCAATGTGACTATATTGAAGGCAGGACTTTTAGGGGGTAATTAAGGTTAAACAAGGTCATCAGGGTGGGCCCTGATCTGACAGGATTGGTGGCTTTATAGGAAGATAGACAGAGATCTCTCTCCTCCGCCCTCCGCCACGTGAGGACACGGCGAGAAGGGGCCGCCATCCACAGGCTTGGAAGGGGGTTCTCACTAGGAGCAGAGATGGCCCACACCCTGATCTTGGGCTTCCAGCCTCCGGAAGTGTGAGGAATACCTTTCCATTGTTTAAGCTCCTAGACTGTGGCATCTTGTGACGGCGACCTGAGGGGACTGAGAAGGAGGGACAGCTCAGGTTCGTGGGATCGTAGACCTGCGGCTCGGTGCCTTTCCGTCCAGCCCAGGCCTCTCTGATCCCATCAACTAGAATTCATTGAACATTTCGCAAGCTAGACATTGTGCTTCCTAGGGCAGGAAACTGATGTGAAAATGGCCTCGACCTAGGCGAGCCCTCGATCAGATGATTAGAACCTTATTATTGCTGTTACTGCGTTATTATCAATAGTATCAACAAGTCCTCCCCACTAACAAAGCACCTTCATAACCATCATTATGTCGGCTCCTCAGCCCCCGGGGAGGCAGGCAGGCATTTTTATGAAGAAACGGAGGTGCAGGTAGAGTAAGTGGCTTTCTGGAGGTTGGGAGGCTGAATAGACCTGGCCTGGACTCATGCCTTGAAACTACAAAGAGTATTTATTCTCATGAAAAGAACATGACCTTGAGGAAGCTCTTAACGTTCCCAGCTCTAGGGCCTGCCTCACTGAAGTTGTGGGGAGGCCAAGATTTGCTCCCTGCCAGGAGTTGTGCAGGGCAGTGTGGGCATAACCGGGTCTGCTGTGGACAGGTGTGCAGGTTGTACACTGCCCAACTCAAGAAGCACTAGTCACGTAGAATACTGTGTGACTTACACCCCCTCAAGTTGAGCAGTGTGTGACCCACCCAGCTGAGCACAGTGGTCCTGCTGCCTCCAGGGCCTGTCAGTCAGAAGCCATCAGTGTGTGCTGACTGTGTACTTGGCTTTTTCCAGGCAACAATCCGGGGGAGAGGCCTGTGACCTAAACCTTGCTCCAAGAGTCTGCCTGGGATGGCTAAAAGACATCATTGGACACAACTCATGGTGTAATCCTGCGTGGTCCCCTGGGTGGATGACACAAAGGGACCTGTGTCCATTGCTGGGGGCCGAATGGGCTTGCCTCCTGCTGAGAAAATCTCAGGTTGGTCTGGCTAAGCGGCTTGTCCTGGGCTGCTCAGCAGGTAAACCCTGAGGCCGAGGACGCCGGAGGCCTCTTCTTCATTCTCCCACGCCTCTCTGATACATGTGGCTCAGGAGAAGCGGAGGCTGGGGAGCCAGGACCAGAGACGCCACCTAGCAGTTGGCCTTTCACGGGCTTATTCACATCCACAGGCTTGGGAACCAGGGAGATGGATTTTTAAAGACTCCTGCTGTGCTCATTTCCCACCAAATGAAGTTCGTGTCCAGGGCTAAGTGATGCAAATAACCCTCTCTCTCTTCTTTTTGGTTCAGATTAGGGCAAAGAGTTCAAAGCCCTGGGGCTGTTGTCACACTGATGGGTCCAAATGCAATGTGCAGGCCGTGCATGTTCTCTGTGGAGCATATGCACACGCCTGTACACGTAAGTGTGGACACACACGCACACGTGGATATTCACCCAAGCACATGCGTACGACATGGTCATGTTACCCGTGACCGTGGGCACTCATGTTGCAGATCCCTACAGACAGGCATGCACGTGAGCACAGGATACACGCTCACGCGAACACGTGAGCAGACGAATGTGATGCCAGCTCACACAGGCGTGCGTGTCCTCCTGCAAAGAGAAACGTATGGCCCGTGCTCACACCGACTCAAGCTCACACCGCAGACGGAAGCATGCTCTCCATCTGAAGTCCCCAGTGGTTAAAAGTCAGACAGTGAAAGCATTAATAAAAGGCGCTGCCAGAAGCGCAGTTGCAACATTGATTTCTGTGGTTGTCGGAGCTGAGTAAATAAACCCCAAGTGGCGTTTAATGTGGGGTCTGCTCGCAGAGGGCCGGCAGGCCGAGGAGCAGAAGCCAGTAAACGTTTACAACCTTCCTTAAAGTGGAGCGGCCCTGGGCCGGCCCCGTGGCTTAGCGGTTAAGTGTGTGCGCTCCGATGCTGGCGGCCCGGGTTCGGATCCCGGGCGCGCACCGAGGCACTGCTTCTCCCGCCATGCTGGGGCCGAGTCCCACATACAGCAACTAGAAGAATGTGCAACTACGACATACAACTATCTCCTGGTGGTTCGGGGGAAAAATAAATAAATAAAATTATAAAAAAAAAAAAAAAAAAAGTGGAGCGGCCCGCAGTGAGGGTCAGAGATGTCCAGGGCCGTCGGACAGCCTTGAGGTCTCCCAGCCCATTTGTCGACTTGTTTGCGGCAGCAGATGCTGCTTTCTGTTCCTGGGAAGCCGGCAGGAGCCAGCGGAGGACCCTAGAGACCACTGGGTCCAGGAGGCCACTGCCCTTCCCCACAGCCAGCTCAGGCCCACAGCGTCTTCGGCGCATGACTGGAAAGTGTCCTCCCCACCACGCCCTCCGAAAGGCAGAGATCAGCCTGAGTTCATCGCTAGCCTGCCTTTGGCCCTGGTCTCCACCTGCTAGGGCTGGACTGTGTCCCCCCAAAATCCATATGCTGAGTCCCATCCCCCAGGACCTCAGGATGTGACTGTGTTTGGAGACGGGGTCTTTACAGAGGTGATTAAGGGACGTGAGGTCACTAGGGAGGCCCTGACCCAATCCGACTGGTGTCCTTACAAGAAGAGGAGATGAGGACACAGACACGCACAGAGGGACGACCACGTGAGGACACAGGGAGGAGACGGCCGTCTACACGCCCAGGAGAGAGGCCTCCTTGATCTCAGACTTCCAGCCTCCAGACTGTGAGACAATACATTTCTGTTGTTTAAACCCCCCGTCCACAGTGCTTTGTCACAGCAGCCCCAGGAGACTCAACACCAAACAATCCTCAACTGTGTCACCGACTGACCCCCAGCTCTACTTTATACTGACCTCCGAACACCAGCCCTTGACGGAGGCCTGACGCTGGTCATGGCTGAGCCCCTACCTCCGCCACATGTGGCCACACCACTGAATCTTTTAAAGAGACTTAAACAATAGGACTGAAATCCTGTCCCTTCACTGGTGTGGTTGCTGTTTGTGGAGCTCTTCGTTCTCCACATAGGTTCATGTTTCCTTCTGCTGCACGACTTCCTTTAGCATTTCTTGTAGCCTGAGGCAGAGGAGGTGAAATTTTAGCTTTTTATATCTGAAAATGCCTTTGTTTTGCCTTTGTTTATGAATGACACTTTTTCTGGGTATAGAATTTTCGGTTGACAGGTTTTTTCCTTCAGTACTTTAGGGATGCTGTTCCGTGGGATTCTTGTATTCACTGACTCCAGTGAGAAATCCACCATCATCCTTAACTTTGTTTTATAAGAAACATGCCTTTTTCTTTTCCCCGGTTTTCTCTTTATCATTGGTTTTGAGCAATTTGGTTGTGATTTGTCATGGTGCATGTTTCTTGTGCTTGGGGTTTTTTTACTTTCTTGGATCTGTGGGTTTATAGTTTCCATCAAATTTGGAAAATTTTCAGCCATTACTTCTTTAAACATTTTTTCTGTCCTCTCTCTCTCCTCCTTGTCTCTGTCTCTCTCTTCTCTTTTAAGTACTTTAGTACAGGTGTGAGGCGTGGCCATGGTCCCGTGGCTCATGAAGGCTCTGCTAACATTTCTGCTCTCTGTATTTCATTTTGGATGGTTTCTATGGCTGTGCCATCTAGGTCACTATCTTTTCTCCCTCGGTGTCTAATCTGTCGTTAACCCTGTTCAGTGTATTGTTCATCTCAGACATCGTGGTTTTCAGCTCTGGAAGTTGATTCAGGGGGCAGTCTCCCACTGCCTGTTGTCCAGCCTGAAAACAGCTGCCCCGCACGTGGCCCAGTGCTGCAGTCACTTTGGGTGGGAGGCCGAGCACAGGGGTGGGCGGCCCTGACTTGGTTTCAGAGGGACCCCTCTGACTGCGTGTTCAGAGTGATGTCAGGGGTGATGACAGGATCGGGGAGCTGGTCAGGGGGCTGTTGCAGGACCCCAGGACAGAGAAGCAGTGACAGAGATGGTGGGATATACTCTGACTTTCTATTTTAAAGTAGAGCCGGCAGGACTCTTGCACACAGGGCAGTCTAGCAGGATCCTGGTCTGGGCTTGAGTGTCAGGAGGACTGAGATGGGGCAGCCACGGGGAACCAGCTTGTGGGGGGATCAGGAGTTGGGGTTGGACATGCTGACTTTGTGTCAGGTTTTTCCAGAGAGTGCTGTGGGAATTGATCCGTGCCGAAGCCGTCAGTGTGGCCAGGATTTGAAGTGGGCGCTTGGTGCCGGCCCTCCTGATGATTTTGTGAGGGCACAGGTGGGCACGGTGCACACATGTGGTTGTTAAGGCAGGGAATTAAATGATGATATAGTAGAAAGGACCTTTTTAGTCAGGCCCAGAGTTCGAGACAGTGGCCCTGGGCTGTGGCCTGATCTCTGAGCCTCCGTTCCTCCCTTACGCTGTGGGGACAACACCGTCCCCCACCAAGGGTGAGAGGCTCGAGTCAAGCCGTGCACAGGAACCTGGGGCGCTCTTTGCAAACTAGTCTTCTGCTTGTTAACGACCCGGTGCAGTAGGAGAGTGGCGAGGTCGCCGGGCAGCACACAGCCGGTGGCCACTGCAGGGCGGGGACATGTTCTCAGATCATCCGGTGGCCCTGGGGCTCCTGCCCTCCCAGCAGCTCCCTCCTGGCTCTCAGGTGACGGCAGGTACGAAGCCCACTCGTGGCCGGGCTCGTGCAGCTGCCCCGGACCCTGCCCCGCCTCCCTGGGGCTGCCTCCAGCCCACCCTCCGTCTCGTTCCCTCGGCCTCTGGATCCCGCTCTTTGCGGTCGTGCAGCCTCGGCCTCCCTCGGCCTGCAGCCTGCAGACCTGCCTCCCCTCCCTTGCCCTGTCCTTGCCTTTTGGAAGCCCTGGTCCCTCCCCGTCCCTGTTTGTCTGCAAGCCCCCTGAAAGGTTCAAGAACATTTTCTGTTCTGTCTCTCACCTATAATAATAATAATAAGTAACAAGGGCCACCTGGTATCAAACACCTGCCCTGTGCCAGGAACCGCCCCCAGCACTTCACGTACAATGCTCGCCATCCTCAGGGCAAGAGCCACCACGACCCCTCCAACCAAGATGAGGAAACCGAGGTACAGAGGGTCACGGAGTGAGAGGCAGGCAGTGGGAAGTGGGGGGGATGGGACCAGCTCTGACCCCTGGGCTGCCGTCTTCACAGGCGTGAGCCATTGTGCCCACCTGGCCACCCCACCTGCGTGCGCCATCTTGTATGACTGGCCAGCTGTGGGCATGGTAGATGCTGGACGCCATTCAGACGGAGGGCCTCTCAAGGGCGGGTGTGGCAGTGTCCTCTCCCATCTCGTCCCTCCCCTGGCTGGCCTTCCTGGATTCTTAATCGAGAAAGACTCCCAGGTTCATTGGTTGATTACAGAGTTGAAGATGGACACACAGGGGCACAGGCCAAGAGGAGGGGGTGTCTCAAAAAGGATTTAACATTCTTCCTCCAGCTGTAAAAGGGATGACCACACAGGGTGTCTGCCTGAGCCTGAGAGACGGGACACAGCCGTGGGCTCTCAGCGTCTGTCTGGCTTCCCCCGGCCATCTGTCTCCTCAGCAGCCTCAGTTTCCCCACACCCTTAGCCCACCCTAGCTGGATGCAGGAGGTCCCTCTGTCTCTGGCTCCGTCCCCGGGTCACCAGCTGGGGCCAGTGCCTGGTCTGAGGGTCTGACCTCTGTCCTGTTCCTTGGGCTTGAGTTCTGGCCTGAACACCCTCCATTCACTCACCAGACACGTACTGAGCCCGCACTACGTTCTAGGGATTCTGCAGTGATCCAGACAGACGGGAAAGCGGCCCTCAGGGCTGCGTGTCTCAGATGGATAGAGGGGCAATAGAGAGACAGACAGACAGACAATGCACAGACATGGTTTCAGACAGCCGCAGGTGTTATGAGGAAGACACACAGAGTGACAGCAGAGTGGGGCGTGGGTGGTGGGCACGTGCTGTCTTGGCTGGAAGGGTGTCTGGGATGTTGGAACTGAAGACTGAATGGCAAGGAGGAGCCAGCCAGGGAAGACTCTCTGTGGGGTGCCTGGCTGTCCTCTGCTGTCTAGGCCCCTGGCCTTGAGCAGGACGCATTCCCTCATCCAGTTCCTCGGTCAGCAGCAAATCCTGTCCCCGGGTCTGATAAGTGGGCGCCGGGACCCAATGAATGAGTGAATGAATGGGTTAATGAATGACCTGAGTTGAATCCACGAGCACCTGTAACGTGGAGACTGTTATTATCCCCAGTTTTCAGGGAAGGAAACTGATACCCAGGGGCTCTGAGCACCTTGCATGGGTCATGAGAGGGCTCTAGGCAGGTCCACGTCCACGGACACCGCAGGACATGCTGATGTGCGGGCGACCGGAGCTCCTGGAGGACAGTGGCCACGTCTGCACCTGGAGTCCCGACGCCTTCCCCGTCGTCTGGCGATGAGCAAGGCTTTGTTGTTGGCGTGGAGGGCGCTGCGCCTCTTGCCAGCTGGAGCAGACGGTGCCTGCCTGAGACAGACGGCTGAGCTGGTGCGTTGGCACAGGTTTCCACGAGCCTGCTGGTGGCTGAGGGCTTTGGCCTTGCTCCTGCCATCTCTTCGAGCGGATGGCAATGCGGCCACCTCGCCTCTGTTCCTGTCACTCTCGTCAGCTTCGACTCTGGCCCTCCGGCCAGGCTGTAGCTGAGTGGGGAGGGAATAATTGTCATGTCAAGCCCCAGGCCTCCGAGAGCCACCAGGAGTCACACCCAGAGAGGACGTTCTAACACACTGTTCCGCATTTCCTCGCAGTGACCAGGAGAGTGAGTACAGCTGAGCTGGCAGCTCAGGACCTGCTGCAGATCCGTGGGGGGCAGCAGGCACCTCATAGAAACCCGGGAGCCAGCTCACGGAGTGCCACTCGCATCTTGTGTTCTCCGTCGGGAGCCTTAGCCCCAGACAGCAAACCCTGCTGCCACCCACCAGCAAGGGGTGCCTGCGGCTCCCGTCCCGGGAGGCTCCAAGTTCACTTCCTGTGCGGGGGAGGCCGTGGTGAGCCTGGTGGTGACGGATGACAGACGGAGAGCCTGGGATTCTGGCGATGGCTTTTCCCATGCTCCATGCATGCGCTTCCGCCACAGCCGGGCTGGGTGCTGGAGTGAGGCGAGGCGGCGGTGATCACTTTAGTGGTTGGGGGGCTGGGGGAGAGCAAGAATGGCGGCTGTCACCACCAGCTGGGACCCAAGCCCGGGGAAGATTGAGGACTCATCCACGGTGGTCGGGGGAAGCGTGTCCACCTTGCATGTCAGACGACAGGTCGGGATCTTGGCTTAATTCAGCCTGGGTCAGTATCCAAGGGGGTGGCCAGGTTGGGGCTGTGGGCACGCTTGGTCAGAGGGGCAGGTGGAAGCAGCTTGGCCTCAGGTGGCCGGACGCCTGAGCAGAACCAGGGGGGATCTGGGGAGGCAGAGGGCCAATTCTGTCTCAGGGAGAGAAGAGAAAGAGGCGGCCTGAGGGAGGATGGAATTCCAGAAAGGGCTGCCATCTCGCCCTGTGCCTTTGAGGCGACTCGGTGTACCCCCGGCTGTGCAAACCTCTGTCCGTGCAGGTCCGGACAGCCTCCGGGCCTCCTCAGTTTAAAATCCCCCACCTGACCTGCAGGAGCCTGCACGATCTGGCGGTCCCTGCCCCATTCTCCATCCCACCCTCGTGCTGAGCCCCACTGACTTGACTCCCCCGCACCCTCCCCTGCAGGAATGTCTTCCCCGACCTGGGCCTCTGCAGACGCTGCCTTTCCGCTCTTCACACCGCGGCTCAGGCGTCCCTTCTCAAGGGGCTTTCTTCTCGTCCCTGCTCAGCCGAACGGGATTACCTGTTTAGAGTCTTCCCCCCATGGAGTCTGAGCACCGTGAACGCAGGACGCATCTTGTACCTCGGCGTCTGGTCACCTGCTTTGTTTTGTGCACTTGATCAATAGCTGTCGGGGAGGGACTGTCCCAGCTGCCCACGTCACTCTGCTCCTGGCCACTGGCTTCGTCTCTGCTCGCCTGCCTGCTCGGGACCCTGACTGGGGCATTTGTACCTGAATTCTGCAGCACCACTTCTCAGCGCCCTGCCCCCCACAGACAGCGGGTACCAGCCTCCGTTCTCACTTCCAGGGTGAGTGACACAGCCTCCTGTAGGCTCCTTGGGGCCCCAGCCCCTCGACCTGGCCCACTAGCCCACACCCCCGCTGGCCCACCTGATCCGACCTCCCCTGTGGGTGCAGGGCCAGTTGTGGTGTCTGGAGGCCCGGCAAGGAGATGCCTGCAGATGCCCGGGGAGGGAACTGGATGTGCAAAGGTGGGGAGAGGCTCAGGGGGGTCACAGGCTGTGAATTCATCTGAGCATATCAGATTTAGAGCTTAGAGCTGCGGCACCCGGTCAGACTCGTCCCCGTGGGCCTGAGCCTCATCTGGGCTGGCCCTGCAGGGTACGTCAGGGGCACAGCACAAGTGCAGTGGCTCAGGGACGGGAAGTACCAAGGACGACTCAGACGTTCACAGCCAGGGAACCTGGGTGAACGTGGCCACGTCCACGGAGACTGGCAGCCCAGGAGCGGGTGTGCCCAGAGGAGACAAGCTGAGTGTGGGACATCCGGGGCTGAGATGCCGACGGCCTCTGACGGTGAGATGTGAGAGGAGGATGGCTCTACCAAATAAATGGGTGAGTGACGGATGTGTGTGCTCTGTGTGTGCTCATATTTGATGCTCAAAATGTTGTTTGGGCGCAGTGTTTTGGGACCATAAGATGGAGAATGTCACTGAAGACAGAGAGCACACCTGGTGTGCTGGAAAGTGTGGAGTGATGTGAGACCGAGGTGGACCTGGTATGCCTAGGCGGACCCATTTCACACACTGCATAGACACGGGCAGCTGTGTGCCCACACATGTGTACATGTGTGCATACGTGCACATACACAAGCACGCTGCACTTGTGCACACGTGACACACACATGCACACAGGGATGTGGGCACAGATGCATGCACACACAATGTACTCACAAGTGCACATACACACATAAACACACATGCACACTTGTGCACGGAGGCACATGTGCACATGCACGCAATGCACACCCACAGTGCCTACATGCACAGATACATGCCCCTGTACACACATGTGCGCACATATGCACAAGCACACACAATGAACACACACACACACTGGCCCGAGCCACTCTGGACTCCTGGAAGGGCACGGCCACGCCCCCCTTCCACCTGAGCTCCGTCCAGCAAGGGTCCAGCCGGCACAGCCCACAGAGTGTGTGGCTCCGGCTGATGCCCAGCTCTGGTCCCCCGGTTCTGTCCTTGCTCCCAGAGCAGAGGACCAGCTTAGGTCACAGTGGAAGCTGCCAACGTCAACTCTCCCTTTTGCTTAAAGTCCAGGCATGAACTGGTGGCAACTTCTGCCTCGTGTGCTGGGTTTCAGGGAGGGCTGTGGTGTGGCGTGGGCTGACCACGAGTGAGGGGTCCAAGCCACTTTGAGAGTCCCCCTCTGCTCAGCAGAAGTGATGTGCCCGACTCAAGGAGGCACCTGGTCAGAGATCACACGTGCCCCCAACCACCAGCACGTGGGGTGGCCTCTGTCATTGTTCCCTGGCTGCTCCTGAGGACAGAGGCAAGGGCCCCACACACCTCAGGACCCCGATGCCTCGTAACCCCACAAGGTGCTTGTTCCTCATGGGTGCGTGGAGCCTCCTGCTGAACCTTCTCTCCTTTTGATCAAAGGGGACATGTCACCTCTCACTTAAGTGACAGGTGGCTTGATCATCACTTGGCTGTCAGCACACCCTTGAGGAGGGACGTCAGCCCACACGGTCTGGAGGGGAGGGGGGAGTGTGTGTACCTCCAGGCCTGGACTGACTCCCCATGCCAACTGCCTGCCTGAGCTAGAAGGGGGGCTTCTGAACAGAGGGACCAGAGATGAGCCCAGGATGCATTTCAGAAAAGGCTGAGAAGGAGCCCAAGTCCTCTGGGCCGCCTCCCGGACAAAGCTGAGGAAGAAAGGAAGGTGAGGGGCAGCGGGGGAGACCGCTGGCCTCCTGCATTGACTAACAAGGCTCCGTGCCTCTGTCCCGTCCCTGCAGCCGGCGGAGGGGCCTTCAGGTACCTGATGAAGCAGGTAGTCAAGGGCCGCCAAGCCCCGTGGCCGCCCCCAGGCTGCTCAGAGATGGTAGGCATGACTGGGGACGGAGCAGCCTTGGAGGGGATGCCCGGGTCAGGGAATTTGCATCTCAAAGAGATAAATGGAAAGCTGGCTGTCAGCAGGTCCCTCTGCACCAGAAGAATTGTTTGTCCCTGAGGAAGGACAGAACACAGCAGAAGCAAATTTCAAACACGAGCAAGAGAGATTGCAATCGTCCGGGAAGTGTTTGGAAGGGCATTTCTGTGGCGAGCTGATTTTCCTGTGGGCCGCCGCCACTCACAGGCGGGCCCTGGGGACACCGCAGCCACCTGCCTCCCAGCCTGTCCCCCAGGTGCTGCGCTGGGCTTCCCTGCCCCTGACCTGGCAGTGGCAGTGAGAGCTGAGGGGAGGGTGGGCTGTGCCACGGGGGTGCAGGCTGGCTGTGACCGGTCCCCCTCGCCTGTCCCCACTCCCCACTGGCCACAGGGCTCCCGCCTCGTCCCTGCTCCTCTGAGCTCACGGGTTGCTCTGCCTGGTGCCTGGGCCTGAGCAGCCCTACATGGTCACTAGGGCCTTTGTGCACCATCTGGTGACAGCTGCACAGTCAGTGTATGGGTGGGCCGCTGAGCTGGTAACCACCACCGCCACTGAATCCCTGGACCCGACGCCAGGAGTCCTGCGATCAGGCCTCCTTTACAGACACTTACCAATCCAGGCCCTCAGAATACGTCAGGAAGAGCCTGCTTCACGGGGCTTACAGGTGACCCAGTAACTAAGGACATTTGTCATATGTGAAAGGAGCTAAGGGCTGTGGTGATAAAGCAGAGTGGGGTACCAGGATCTGAGGGTGTGGGGTGGGGGCATCACAGTGTGCATAGGGTGACTGGGCAGGCGTCTTAGCCCAAGGTCCTGTATTGTCACCTACAGTTGCATAACAAATGGTCACCCAGCATAGTGGGACGCAGCAGCATGTTAACTGTCTGAGTGTCTGTGGTCAGGAGCCCAGCACAGGTCAGCTGGGCCTCTGCTCATGTCTCACAGGCTGCAGGCAAGGTGTCGGTGGGGCATGGGTCTTATCAGAGGCTCAAATGGGGAAGGATTGGGTCCAGCTCCCCTAGCTGGGGAAGGATTCAGCTGCTCAAGTCTGTTTAGCCAAGGTCCTCAGTCCTCTCTGATCATTTCGGAGGCCGATCTCTGCTCCTTGCCGTGTGGGTCTCTCCTCCAACATGGTGGGCTGCGTCCTCACAGCCAGCAAGGGAGGAGTCTGCTGGCAAGACGGAAGTCAGTCTCTCCTGTGACCTCGTCCCAAAGTGATGTCCCATCACAGTCACCACATTCTGTTGTCTTACAGCAAGTTGCTAGGCCGGCTCACACTCAAGGAGTGGGGGTTATGGGGGTGGGAGTTCCAGGAGGGGCTATGCAGGGGTGGGAGCTCCAGGAGGGGGTACGCATGGGTGGGAGCTCCAGGAGGGGGTTACAGGGGTAAGCTCCAGGATGGGGTACGCAGGGGTGCACGCTCCAGCAGGAGACTTATTAAGGGCCATCTTTGAAGTCTGTCTACCACAATGTGCCCTGAAAACAGCCTGAGACAGAGGTTGGCACGAGGGCAGCTTATGTTGGTCAGCGTCTCCAGAAGCACGGGCGTCAGAGATGGGGGAGAGTGAAGTGGAGAGGGATGGAAAGTGCACACAGGGACGTGTCATCAAGATGCCTGTGCTGCAGGCAACGGGGACTCCAGCTCCTGGCCACCCAAGGAGCCTGGCAGGTGCCTCAGAACTGTCCACAGCGGGATGCAAGACCCTCCAGTCCCCATTCCTCTCTGCTGAGGGCTGCCCCACTCCCGGCACGTCAGGCTTGCGTGTGCCAAGTGCTTGGCGGGCCCCCTTGGGCATCTTGGGCTGCACCTCCACCCCTGGGGGCAGAAGGTGAGCCTGGGATTTGAGGGGGTTGGCATGCTGCTGGGTGACACCTGCGTGAAACTGGTAGGAACACGAGGGTCGGGAGTCCGTAGGGCCCCTCTCGGCTTCTCCAGGACCTGGTTCCACCTAGCCCAGGGCACTCAAGTTCCCCCCTGCTCCCCAAGATGGAGAGCCAGCTGGCCCAGGTCAGGGGAGGTGCCAATGAGCCCAGGCTGCATTCTTCGAGGGGCTGGATTTATGGGCTCAGAGTGCCTTGTCCTGACAGTGCTCTCTCCCTAAGTGTCCGAAAGCACCATGCTAACAGCTTGAGAGCTGTGTAAATGCTCACTGAAGGGGCGTCTGCGAGCGTAATTAACGCAGCGCCCCTCGGATTTGCATGGTAAGGACTTCGGAATTGCCGACTCAGGCAAAAGCTCCTGGTCTGTTGAAAGCACGCTTGCCCGGGCGTCAGGGACCTGGGGAGAGCTGCGCTCACCCTGCCACCTGGGCCGACTTGTGGGCCGCAGTTCCTGAGCCGTGGCCTGAATGGGGTTGGAGAGGACTGCGTCCAGCATCCTGCCAGCTCCAGCCTCCACGTTTCTGACCCGCGTCTGGGCCCTGCTCAGACGCCCCTGGCAGGGAGATTAACGGGGGGGGTGGGTTAGTGCTGGGATGGCAATGGCTGTAGGAGGCCCGGCCATGTGAGCACGTGTGTGGCCAGAAGACCGGGGTCGAATGCTGGGGTCCCAAGGCCTGAGCAGGGGGTTCCTACCCGAGGCAGGGCGGTGGAGACCCAGAGGTAAAGCAAGTCAGACTCTAGGGAAATTCACGCTGCTTGAAGGCCCAGCCCCAGCCGGGGGGGGGGGACCCGAGGCAGAAGTGAAGATGGGGGCACAGAGCAAGGCCAGGGGCGCGAGTTAAGGGAGGCTTTGGCGGTTCCTGTGCATTGTCGCAGCTTCTTCCTCTCCCCCTTAGCGGACGGGGTGAGTGGCGTCTGACGCGTGGGGCATTGGGCCGGGCTAGGGAACAAGGTCAGCCAGGCCACTGACTGGCCAGACCAGGGCCAGACGAAGCGGGAGGCCCAGCACGCCCCCTGGACGGCGAGGGAGGCTGGGTGGGGAGAGGGCCCAGTGATGGGCAAAGTGAGCGGGTCTGCCCGGCCACCTGAGGCCCACCAGGAGCAGAGCGAGACCAAGGGGGCGTGAGGGCGGTCACGAGGGCAGTGGGGAGAGTTTCCTGGAGGGAGCCCTGCTGTGGCCTCGGGAACGGCTCTCTGCAGCAGGCTCTGGCACCTGAAGTCCCGGCACGAATGTTGACCAAGCTTCTGCGGGCGCTCAGGAGCTGCGCGGGACCCCGGGACCCCGGGACGCCAATATCAAGGTCACGCCCGGGAGCTCGAGGAGCTTCTGTGGTTCCCTGCCTGGTGCTTCTAAGAGTCCCGTACTGGGGGCAGAGGCGTGTCCAGAATCTGCGCAGAGTCTATCCAGTCGTCCCCGGCTTCCCCTGCCCTCTAAGCATGGGGCCATGGGTGCTGTGGGGCTGCGGGGCTGTGGAAGACCCTGGTCCTCGGCCTCCCCACCACCCCCCAGCCCAGCGAGGAGACAATCGTCCTGCCCACCCCATGCTGACGGAGGGCAAGAGCCCTGGATCGCTCACCTTGAGAGGGCCACTGAGGGTAGGACGCCAGCTTCGATGTCCCATCCAGGAGCTGGCTTCCATGAGGGCGGCCTCGGTCTCCCCACAGTGCTTAGGTCCCTGGGCTGCGAGCCTAGTGAGTGTGAATTTGTGGCTGTGTCGTAACTGCCTCTCGGGTTTATGTTGTCCCGTGTCCCCAGTCTGCCCTACAGGTGGGGCCACTGACAGGAAGATTCAGATCTTCTGCGGCCACCCCAGGAGAGACCCCCACTCAAGTTCTCAGGGACCACTCAGCACTTGTCACCTGCGTTCCCCAAGGCCAGCCTACATGAGGCCGGGGCAGCCGGATGTCCCTCCTAGTCCACACCCCACATGCCCCCTCAGAGCCCCTCCCACCTCCCGCTGCAGGTGGAGGCCAGCCTGGACCTCGCCAGACCACGCCACCAGCTGTGCTGAGCACAGAGGCTCTCCTCTGTCCAGGAGGGAGAGGCCCCATGGGGAAGGGTCCCCGAGGAGCTGCCTTCGTCCCTCACTGGCAGCTGTGCTCTCTGTGCTGGCTCTCAGCCCCTCAGCAGACCATGGCCGGTGGAATCTGGTCCTCTGACCCTCATGGACAGCACTCCCCTAGGGCCCTGCACCCCTTTCCGCAGATCACAAAACCCTCCTGTGTGAGTCTCATCCCCGAGGACAAAAGGAGGTGTGGATAGTGATGGCCCTGGGGAGTCTTATCACCCAGTGCCACCTGCCTAACACGTGATCTGTGGCCCTGGCCTGGCCTGTCACCCCTGGTTCCCTCAGCCCTCGGCTCAGACCTGAGCTTGCTCAGTGAGGGCTCTAAGGGGACAGCTTGCTCTGGGACTGAGTCTTTCAAACCTGACCCAGGTCCCCAGCTCCTCACCTGACCTCCCGGCCCTCGTGCACAAGAGTGGGCTCTGCACAGGAGGGGCTCCTGTGGTCAAGGAGGGCCAGCTTCCACCTCCCACAGGAACTGGAAGCAAAGTCAGCCTCATGCTTGTCGGTACCTTCTGTCCCAGGCGGGGTCTTGGGTGTCTGCTGGTTTAGGGCAAACAAACTTGGTCAGAGCCGACAGAGGTTATAGGAACCATTGGCCCCAACTCTGACCAGATGAGGAAGTGAGGCCCAGAGAGACGGGGCTTGCCTCCGCCACGGCCACTGAGCAAACAGTTGGCCTAGTGAACACCAGGCCTGGCTGCCCTGCCTCCTGGGGTGGCCAGACAGGCCTGCAGGAGAATGGAACTGGGCGCCTGGGCTGCAGCAGGACGGGCACCAGGCTGAGGGGCTCGGGTTCTCATCACTGGCTCCAGACGGGCCCCGGCTGGTGGGACGTGAGGCCAGGCGAGCATATGCCTGGCCAGCATGTGACAGCCACCAGCCGTCCAGAGAGCTGGCAGAGTCTGGCCGGGGGGCGGGAGTCTCGGGGGTTACCATTCATGCCTTGGAAACCAGAGACATGCTTGGTGCCAATGCCCTGGGGGGATGGAGGCAGCAGAGGGAGGACATTATCTCCCTCTGGGTGCGCTCGGTCGCGGGACATGGGGAGAGCCGGCTCGGCCTGGACGCCGCTGCAGCCTGTGTGGGCTCTTTCTGCTGTGCGTGTCCCTCCTCGTTTGTGTGGGAACACGGGTGGCCATAAGGGCTGGGCTCCCTGGTGCAGAATAGAGGCAGAGGGGGCAGTCTGGGAGGGAGGGCACCTCAGATAGATGGGGCATCAGTGGGTCCTGGTGGGTGGGCATCCGGGCAGGCAGCTGGGAAGGGCTGGAGACGGCTGGCTCTTTAGCAGGGCAGAGAGGCGGGATGCGCCGGTGTGTGGGGATGGTGCCGGATTCGGCTCTGTGCCCATGGCGTGTGCTGGGCAGCCCGAGCAGGGCCAAGCCAGCCTCTGGTCACCAGGGCCGGCTGCAGCCCCTTCTCCAGCCTGCAGGGCGTGTGCTTCTCCTGGACAGCCGCCCTAAGCCCGGAGCCTGTGCTTCAGCCCTTTCCTCCAGGGACCTTCACACCCACTGCCTCCTCTTAAACCCAAGGCCCCGCGAAGCACGGAGGAATTCTTTCCTCCGTTTTTCCCCTCTGAGGCCCAGAGGGGTGAGGGGTCTGTCCAGGTCGCACAGCAAGTGGCTTGGCCCCAGGACCAGGAGCACAGCCCCCTGACCCTGACAATGATGATGGTGATGGTGGTGATGATGGGGACCCCAAAGTCCCTCACATCCAGCAGATTTTTGTCACATAAATGAGGCGGCCCCGATCCCCGCGTGTCTGCACTCATGCTGAGTGCTCAAGCCAGAGCTAGCCAGAGCAGAGCCCTGCTCCTCCGCTGAGTCTCTGCGGGCTGCCCGTCAACGTGCTGTTTCATCCGGAGCTCCCCAAATTCATTCCACACATTCAAAGTGTTGCTACCAGCAGGAAGCTCAGAGATCAGCCACCAAATTTCTTATTTTCTCGGCGAGGGCCTGGCTTGGCCACGGTCACATAGCCAAATGGGGCCCCAGCATGGGGTGGGCCGAGGGGATATGAGCCCCTTCACTGTGCGTTTCTCACGGGGAGCAGGGAGAGAGGGCGCCAACTTCAGACCAGGTGCTGGGGACCGATGCCTGCCGCCCTGCGGGACAAGCCTCCAGGGCTGTATGTGAACTGTGCGTGAACGCTGCCTCTGTCTAGGCCTCTCCCAGTGGGGCGTTCTCCCGGGCACTGCAGGACAGAGGGGCAGGTGCGGGGTCCAAGTGGGGTGGACTGGAAGCTGGCCCAGTGGCCTTGAGGCCGCTCCTGCCTCTGCCAAGATGGCGCAAGAAGGGGCCAAGGTAAGTGAAGGCCGAAGGGGAGGGAGACCCCTTCCTGCAGTGGACTGGAAAGGCGGACGTCCAGCGTGGCCATGCACGGCCCTGTGCCCTGGACCTGCACCCCAGCCTCGAGCCTCAATGGTCCATCTGTAAGAAGGGAGGCCGGTGACAGCACCGAGGGCAGAACCGAGCCTGCTTCAGGAGGAGGATGCACGGACCCAGGGAGACCAGCCCTCTGTGCGGCCTCGGGCCCCTGCGGTGGGGGGAGGGAGGGGCACTAGTTACGAATACTCAGAGCACGAATGGGCGGTGGGGTGGGGCCAGTGTTGGGGACACCCGGAGGACGTCGAGGTAGAAATTAGGCCAGAGAGGGTGGCCTGTAGCAGGCAGGGCGGTGGGGACGGATCGAAGGGGACGGACTGAGGTTGAAGAGGCCGGGACGGACGCAGCGGATTGAATGGAGGGCAGTGCAGAGGAGGCATCCGGGGTGACTGGATTCCGAGTTTGGTGCCACAGAGTGCAACAGGGAAGGAGTAGGGAGGAGGTGCGAGTTTAGGGGAGAGATAATGGACTCGGCTTTGGAACCAGCTGGGATGGGAGCAATTAATCTACGCGGAGAGGGAGGGCGCTCGCTTTGCTGGCTCAGTACCTGCGCCGCTTCCTCTGAATGTTCCTCTAATCGGCTTAGAGATTTATGCAAATCCGGGTGTGCAGGCGCCCTGATTGGGCTGCAGAGGACTTGTCCAGGCCGCCAGTGCTCATTTTCTCCACAGTGCCCTGGCTCTGAGCTCCTGCTCCCTGATGAAATCCCTCGGCAAAGATGGGGGTTTAAACGTCATTAGGACGAGAGCCAAAGGGGATTTCCACAGGAAGAAGTGCACAGGTCCAGAGGCCAGGCCACCCAGGGACCAGAGCAAGATGCAGGATGTTGCTCTCAGAGTGATGAGCAGGGCTGCGGGTGGAGGTTGAGAGCTCTGGCCAAGGGTTGAGACTGAGCCCTGATCTCAAACACAGGTGAGCTCTGACTGTGGCTACAGTCTGAGCCCTGATCCCAGAATTCCTGTCACACAATGAGGCCTGACCCTGGTCACACACTGATCCTTGACCCTTTCACACAATGAGCCCTGACCCTCGTCACACACTGAGCCCTGATCCTGGTCACACTCTGAGCCCTGACCCTGGTCACACGCAGCCCTGACCCTGGTCACACACTGAGCTGGGAGTTAAAGATGGCCCCTGGGTCATCCACCAGGGGGCCCGCTCTGGCCTTACCTCCATGAAAGGTCAGCACAGGTCGGGGCTCGGGCCACTAGAATCTCTGGCTTCAAAGGGGCTGCAGAGACGTGGGCAACAGAAGGCAGGGGGCACTGAGGGGAAGGTGGTGTCCTGACCCCTCTTCTGCCGGCAGCCAGCAGGAGCAGAAGACGAGCAGAAGCCTAGGGGTGCTAGTTTGCCTCCTGTGCTGTTTGTTTTTCTCTGATAAGAAATTAGCAAGCACTTAGGGCATACATCTTAGAAAATGTTGAAAATGCAAGTAAAAACGTAGCAATGACCCACAATCCCAATTCCACCTTGGGGTTAGTATTTCAGGGCTGCCCTGTATGGCTGTACATGTGGTTCACTGCACAAAGGGGCTGAGAGAGGAGGCAGATTCAGCCTGTGGTCCACTCATTGCAACCAGAGGAGGGCCGCACCCAGCCCGGGCGGCATTGGGAGGCACGGGGGTGGCTGTTTGCAGTTTCCAGGAAGATGCCACATGGTCTCTGCTCATTTCGGTTATTTCTTCCGGACTGTCTCCAACCATACTGTCTCATAGACCCGCAGCATGCGCACGTCCCTGCATCTTTGTACATGTAAAAATTGTGCACCCCGCTGCTTGTTGCTACCCTTTCTCGCTGTAAGTTGAGTGTCTTCCTCCGGAGACGGCCCACAGTTCGGGTACCCTCCCCCACTGTGCCACACGCAGTTTCCTGGTGCTCATCTTAACGAATTCTGCCGCGACAAACATCTCTGCACACAGGTGTTCTCACCCCCTCGCTACTGCACAGGGACAGATTGCCAGACACGTAACCTCGGGGCGCCAGGCACGGGACGTCAGGGCTAATGAGACCTGCTGCCAGGTCACCGGCTCGTGCGACTGTGTGGCTGACGGGTCTGGAGTCTGCAGGGCAGGCCGGCAGGCTGGAAGCTCAGGCAGGGTTCCTGTTCTTTCCCCAGGAGACTTCCGTTTTGCTCTTAAGGCCTTCAACTGATTGGCTGAGGCCCACCACATCATGGACGAGCATCTGCTTTACTCCTTGTCCACCAACGGTAGATCCTGGTCTTACCCGCAAAACACCGTCAAAGTAATGAGGAGCCTGGGGTGTGACCGAACGTCTGGGCTGCACAGCCCGGCCCCGTGACACGCACAGTCACCACTGCAGTCGCTCTGAAGGATGTTTATACCAGTCCACACACACGCGCTGTCAGTCTTGAGGGATCCTCCCCCACACGGAGCGTCAGTGGTTTAATACTGACTCCAGGGTCTCATTCAACGCACACGCGTTTGATGAGTAGAGAATCTGAGCTTCTTTTCACGTGTTTCTTGGTCGTGAGATTTTTGAAAGAGCCCAGTGAGGTGGGACCGCCCTGGGGTCTGTGGGCTTGAGAAGAGAGAAAGTCTCTAGAAGGGAGGATCAGGCACGGCTGGGGGAGAGAGCACCCCGGTGTGTGAAATGGGGAAGGAATCTGGGGTGCAGACGGAGCCCCGACAGTGGCTGCCCCGTGCAGTTTGCTAGCCCGTTCACCTCCCAGCCCCACCACGTCTTGACCGTGACCCGCGTGCCCAGAGGTCGCTGCACCCCTGTGAATTCCAGCCCACCTGGGGCTTGTCTCGCGGGGCGATGGGGCTGCAGCAAGACAGCACGGGGCCCGGGGCCAACGGCAGCTGCATGAATGTTCCTCGCTGTCGGTGTTCCGTGTTGCTGTTTTAGAGAAGGAAAGGGGAGGGTGCACACAGGCGCCCAGCACACAGTAGGGCCTCCGTAAACCTGGACTGCCCCTCTCCCTTTCATCTCACGGCTCGATTAGCTGTTGGAGCGGATGAAAGCACTGGGTCAGCTCCTATAACATCGCCTCACTGATTCTGATCACTCCGGCAATCGCCGCATCATTCACCCGGATCGTCGCGCCCCTTAATCAACACCGAGAACCGTGACACCCCAGGGCCGCGGTGGGAGCCCAGCCGCAGGCCGACCGGGTCGGTATTTGTCCACTTGAGACACTTGGCATCTGAGGGACGGACTGTCCAAGGCTTGTGCTGACGACCCCTTCTTCCAGGCTGCTCTGCCTTCCACATTTGTACGAGCCCTGAGATGGGGTCCTGAGAGCTGCCTGGTTCCTGCACTCCGTCCAGATCACTGCTGTGTGTGTGTGTGTGTGTGTGTGTGTGTGTGACACAGAGGGAGGAGAGAGGGGAGAGGGGGAGAGAACTTGCAGTTCCTTTAAATAATGATAAATTTGTCATGGAGGACAGGGTACAGACCAGAGGCCAAGGGCCTCCCTGGGGTTGGCTCTGTCACCCACACGGCATGTGACCTTGGAATGACCTTGGCACGTCTGTGCCCCGTGCCCCTTCCTGTAACCCTGGCCCCAGGACTCATGTACGGGGTGCTGCCAGGATCAGGTTCAATGCAGTGGAAACACTGGCGTGGAGCAGGTGTTGGTCATGTCGGCTGTGGTCTTTCTCCCAGCTCTTCCTTTCTCTTTCCAGTTTCACTACTTCTCCATCACACAAGCGATCCACAGGTACAATCCCACTGTAAACAACCCCAAGTTTCCGGATAAAGCTAAGGCCCCCTTGCCTGGCCCTCGCCCCATCTCTCTGGACCAGTTTCCGTGCATTGACGTGTGCAGATGTGCTCCGACAGCAGCGTGCAGGTGTGTGTGTGCTGTGTGCTGCAGGGCAGGTTCCATCCACGCGTCCCAGTGCGCCCCGTGCAGCTTCCTCCTCTCCTCCAGCTCGTTCCCTGGCAGGGCTCAGACCCGCCCGTTTCTGTGGGAACCGCTGTGGGCCCCCTGGAATGGCGAGGCCGTGGCTCAGTGAGCCAGCGGCCCAGTGTCGGGCATTTGGGTTATTGCTGTTGTCTGTGGTCACAGCCGCAGAGACCCCCACTTGCACCTCCCGTGAGGGCCTGTGGGGGCTCCTCCAGGGCTGACTCTGAACAGACTTGCCGAGTCGCACAGGGCACGTCATCCATGTGGCAGCTGCTGCCCGATGGTCCTCCGACGGTCCTGTCATTGTTTACATTCCCCGTAGGGGATGGGGCCATGTCCATCCATTCATCGCTGTGTCCCAAACACCCGCAGAGCCACCAGCAAGTATCTGTCAAATGAGTGAAGCAATGAACCAACGGATGAGTGAATGGTTTCCCTTTTTCTTTCAATAGCAATGTGTTCAACACCCCACGTCCAGTGCCGAGGATGAGCGTGCAACTGCACATTGTGTGAAACACGTCATTGCACAGGTGACCATGCTGCCCCCAGGATGGAGGACCCCAATAAGGACTCAGATCTGGAAAAAATGCTTTTCTTTTACTTCAGTGTAAAATAAATAAGGCACTTAGCAAACCCCTTACCTCTTAGCGAATGTTTTAAAACATAACGTGGGTTGTTTTCACATCCCCACATCCAGGACATTACACACGGCGCTCACGGTGTGCTCCCAGGGTGAGGTCATACCTGCAGAATGCGATGTGTGTGCCTCATATCATCCGAGCTCCTCTCTGAAGGCCTCATTCCCCGGGCTGTAATGTAATGTTACATCCCAGCTTCTACAGAGGGATATAATAAGAAAGAGGCCTTTGAAGGATGTCCCCTTATCTTTTGCAAAACTATAATCTAACACGTCGTCCGTGCTGTAGGACAGAGTTCTTTACGAGAAGGCACACGACATAAGTTCCTCCTAACCATTTTGTTCTCCTAGACGTAGGTGTAGGGCCCATTGAGGGGAATGAACGCTGTCCTCAGACCCCAGGCCCGCCTGGACCTGCTGTGTGACCCGGACCGGTCCATTCGCCAGAGCAGGAGGAGACCGCTGGCTGCCAGGGCTTGGCCTCAGATGACAGACTGGTGTGGAGGGGACAGTTCAGAGCGGTGACTCCCTAAAGCTCCCGAAGGAAGGGGCCGAGGCCACGTGGCAATTGTTTGACTATCATGCATCGCTGCCTCGGAAGGACCCTCCTGGAAGCAATTTATTCTCTGACCGTTTATGAGAATCTAATAACTTTGAGGATCAGTGAGGCGTCAAGCACTGCCCACAGTAATCTGGACCAGGTTCCCGCGTCCTGTCACTTCCCGAGTGTCTGGGGGTGGGGGGAAGTCACGGGCAGCCCTCGGCCCCGTTTCTGGGCCATCAGTGGCCTTGTCCCACTCTGAGCCACTTGGGTGAGCCGTGGCCTGGCTGGACAGTGCCAGAGATGGGAAGGGCACAGGTCGGAGGGACTCGGGAGTCTGTGGATGTGCCTTATCTGGAAAGAGGGTCTTTGCAGATGTAATTAGGTTAAGGATCTTGACACGAGGAGGTCATTTGGGATTACTCAGTGGGGCCCTAAAGTGTCCTTATAAGAGACAGAAGAGGAGAAGACTCGGAGACGAGGAGAGGTCACGTGCAGGCAGAGCAGAGACTGGATGGATGTGGCCACAAGACCAGGGACGCCTGGAGCCCCGGGAGCTGGAAGAGGCAGGAAGGACCCTCCTCTGGAGTCCCCTGAGGGAGCACGGTCCTGCCCACAGAATATATTTCCGTTGTTTTAAGCCCCCCACTTGGTGGTAATTTGTTTCGGCAGCCACAGGCCACTGATGCAAGGTGCAGACGGGCCCTGGCAGCTCTTGTCATGGAATCCACGTGAAAGATGCCAGAGAAAGGCCAGCCATTGTTTCGGGAACGACTTTGAGCAAGCCTGAAGAGCGAACGAGCCGGCTTGGGCAACGGGCATGGAGATGAGGCGTTGCACTCAGAGACAGGCTCGTGTGGCCAGAACTCGGCACGCACTGGCGATGTAGGGGGAGCTGGGTGACAGCCAGCGCGTATGGGTCCCAGGCTGAGGGGCTTGGAGGAGGCGCCGTGGCACTGGGGAGCCATGGGGCCCTCAGAAGCACAGGAGTGGCCGTGCAATGTTGGCCTTTCGGGCATCGTCAGGCTAATGACTGTTTCCGTTGTTGAGTCAGGAACTGGGGCAAATGATCTTATTTAATCCTCACCCTGCCTGATTCCTGTTATTATCCCCAATTTGCTGCCAAGAAAATAGGCTCAGAGAGGTTAATTGGCTTGCTCAGATAACACAGTTGATGAGCGCCAGAGCCAAGGTTGGAAATGAAGCTGTGATCCGTCCCCAGGGACTTTGCTCTGCTGCTCCTTGCCTCCTGTGACACCCTCAGGGAACAGGTACGTTGGGCCCAGAGGGCCTAACAAAGCTGTCTCTGCTCCCTCTGCACTCAGACCCACCTGAGGCTCGGGCAAGAGACCCAGGTGGCACACGTGGGGATGGACTGTCGGCTGAGCCGCTCATGGACAGCTCTGGGAACCTCTTATAAGCCCCCAATCCTACATAGTACTATCCCCCCAAAGTGCGGGCCTCTGGTGGGGCTTGGGGGCCAGGCCAGGCGGGTCCCTGGGGGGCAGAGGACGCGAGAGGACAGGAGGCTTCAAAGAGAGAGCTCCTCCCGATCGGACCTCAGCCTCACCATTCTCTGGCCCTGGGGGAGGAGCAGGGAAGGCGATGGAGACGGGAGTTTGAAGCAAAGAGTCCTCACAGGGAACAGAGGCCCTCCAGAGGAGCAAGTGGAAACATAGGCTTTTCTGTTTAATTGATTGACTGACTGATGGTAAAGTCAGTTTTATTAACTGAGAATAAAACCTGAGAATTCATCTGAATAATCAGGAGCTCACAAGGAAACTACCCATGAAGCCCAAGTGCTGTGATGCATTGCAGTGTGTCTCGGATGCCGGGTGTCCTAGGCTCTCCTTGAATGCCTTCCCAACGGTGAGCTCATTACCAGCCATGTAGCCTGTCCCTGGCGGACACTCCTTTCTACTCTCTGTGACATCCCCCCTTCTGTCCTAGCTCTTCCGGCTGGATCCCTCAGGACTGGCCTCCGTCTCTCCGCACTGAGGACCCCGCGTGCATGTGAGGTACGCACGGTGTCCATTTGTTGCACCATTTGGTGCTCTGAGGGCGTGTTGTATTGGAGTGCGCAGACAAACGCAAGTGGTCGGTGTAAACGTAACAGAAGTGGTCCTAGCCCCCCTCCTCAGCCCCTGCAATGTCTGCCTCTAGATGCAGCTTCCTCGCCTGTCTTCCTTCACCCTTTCCTGACCTGCCGGACGTGTTCACAGCCCCTCGGCATCCTGGTCAGCATCCTCTGAACACCCAGTTTGCCCACGTCCCCCTAAACCGTTGGTGCTACTATTGCACCCTGGGCTTCGAGAGGGGCCTAGGCAGCTGGGGTCAGCCATGCTCTTTAACCTCAGACAAAAAGGGGCTGACACCTCTTCTGGAAGACCGGGGGAGGTGCCGCATCATCACTGGGCGAATGGAGCAGGAGAGTGTGCTCTGTGTGGGGGGAAGGGGCTGCAGCCCGCAGCTCTGGCCTGTCCAGAGCTGTTGCTGAGTGGAAGCTGCCACCCAGAAAATCAGATTGGAAGCCAGAGGAAGCTGTAAGTTTTGTGCAATTCCCCACTCAGCGGGGCTGACACACGCCCGGGGACTCGGGCACGATGGATGGGCCCCGTGGGTGCTGTTGAGAGCTGCACGCTGGAAGCCAGGGGCCTGGGCCAGCATCGCCGAGCAGATCAGGGGCCTTTCCAGTTGGGCGGCCGCCACGCCGACCTGGCCCGTTGTCACTCACAGATGGTCTCTGCAGACAGTGAGGACGCAGGAGGCAGGCGGGTGCCATGTGCGAGTGGGGGAGGCACCCCCACAGCCACCGAGCGCCTGCGGGGCACCAGCGCTGAACTGGGTGCTGGAGGCAGAGGGGTTGGCAAGGCAGATACTCCAGTTGCTCAAGAGGCACCAGCACCAGCCAGCGGGACACCGGGCCCACGCTGCTCTCGCCGCACCCTCTCCGCCATGCTGAGACTGTCCGAGGGCTCCTCGGCGTCTGCCATCAGGCTGCGAACTTGGCCAAGCCCCTCATCTCCAACATCCTGCCCGCTATTGGATCCTTCATCCCTGTCTCCTTGGTGAATGCCGCTGTCGTGTCTGGCACGTAGTGAGTCTTCTTTAAATGTTGGTTAACCTGAATTAAACTCAGGGTGAGGGTGGTGTACTGGGCCGAATAGGGTCCCCCAAATTCCTGTCCACACAGAATCTCAAAATGTAATCTTATTTGGAAATAATTGCTAGTGTAATTAGTTAAGACGAGGTCAGCTGGAGTAGGGCAGGCCCTTCATCCAACGACCGGCATCCTCGTAAGAAGAGCAGGGACACGGAGACACGGAGGGAAGACAGCCGTGGGGAGACAGAGGCAGAGTCAGAGTGATGCGGCTACACAGCAGGGGCACTGAGGACTGGCACCACCAGCAGAGCTGGAGCAGAGGCGGGGGACAGCCTCGCCCTCGGAGCCTCCAGAGGAACCAACCCCGTCAACACACTCGTTTCAGACTCTTGGCCCCCAGAATCAGGAGGGAGTACATTCCTGTTGTTTCAGGCCTCCCCGTCTGTGACACTGCACATGTGGATGACGGATGGACACGGCAACCCCGGGAGGCTACCACGGAGGGCGCAGGATTAAGA
This sequence comes from Dicerorhinus sumatrensis harrissoni, assembly GCA_014189135.1. Lineage (NCBI taxonomy): Eukaryota > Metazoa > Chordata > Mammalia > Perissodactyla > Rhinocerotidae > Dicerorhinus > Dicerorhinus sumatrensis. Next base: position 25,712,039 of record JABWHU010001774.1, on the reverse strand, counting down.
CACGCCAACAGGAAGCTGGGGTCCCTGTGTCTGTCAGGACAGGTGAGCTCTGCTGTGTAACAACATCTCCCACATCTTCATGGCTGAAAGCCACAAGAGGTTATTCCTCACGCCCTTGTAGGTCACTGGGGTGCTGGACTCACCACGGCAACTTGGCGACCCAGCCTAATGGTATGGCCACCACCCCAGTATCCTGTTTGCTCCAGCTGAGAGAAAGGAGGGAAGGGTGTTCCACACCAGCAAGTACATGATGCGTGTCCCTTCTGCACAGTACTCAGTGTCATAGCCAGTCACATGGCTCCACCCAACCACGGGTGACGGGAAGGTCAGGCCTCCTCTGTGCCCAGAGGGAGAGGAGATCCAGGGATCAGTGACGAGCACTAATATCTACCACAGTCACTGAGGGCCAACAGCACAGCCCGGGCTCAGGACCCCTCAACCATGAATCACTCAGACGCTCTCCTCTCTGTCTCGGTTCAGGACTGTGGAAAAAGCATGGAGTTGGAATCACATGACTTGGCTTTAAATCCTGGTTCTAATGGACTTCGTCATAACCCTTGGCACAAAGTGGTCTAGGTCTGACCCATTAGTACTGGTGAAGGGATGAAGGGGGGAAGAAGGATGGATGGATGGATGATGGATGGGTAGGTAGATGGATGGATAGATGGATGGATGATGGATGGATGGATGGACGATTGATGGATGAGTAGGTGGATGATGGATGGATGGATGGATGGATGGATGGGTGGATGGATGGATAGAGTTATTGATTGCTTTATCTGAACCAAATGCCTTTATTAATTAACTAATTTAATCCCATGTTATTGTGGTCCCTAATTTACAGTCAAGGAAGCTTAACTCAAGATGCCTGACTAGTGTTCCCAGGGTCACACAGCTGGTAAGTGACTGAGGCGGGATTTAAACCCCAGCACAGCCCTGTCACTCCCAATCCAGGGGGGAGAAACCACCCCAAGGGGAGAGCAACGGGCTCATCCAGGAGACCACCCTCTTCCACTCACCCTGGAGCTCCATCCCTCCTGGGACTCTGCCCACCTCCCAGAACCCTCCATCTGCGGGAGTGGGAAAGGAGACTTGCAGCCCCTAGAAGCCACGCTGGCAATGCTCCCCGGAGTGCAGGGAGGACAATCATCCCCAATTTTACGGCCAGGGACCTCAGAGCAGAGTGGCTTTCACATCAACTGCATCCGGCCTGCTTGGGGTCTTTGTGTGAGTGAAACATTCTTCTGAATCCATTCTTTGTTATACAAAGAGAAAGTATCATAAAAAGGCCCAAAGCCACAGAGATTAGTCTCCAAATCATTTCAGAGTTTCAATTATCTAAATTATTGCTTTGCCCTGGCACAAAAGGAAGAGGCTCTATTTTTAAAGTCACTGGGAGATAAATGCCTGGTTGCCTCCCCTGTCAACAATGCATAATAGTTTTGATCAGGCGCTCATCACGTTTCAACAGTGTCAACAATGGCAGCGACTGGGGTCCCCGGGGACTTTATTTTTAGCCTGAAAATCACAAAGGAGGAGCCAGGAGATTTCATATGGCAGCCTGGGCTTTTGAGTGTCTCCTCTGCAAGGCCAGCCAGAAATCGCGTTTGGCTCCCAGCGAACCGGGAGTGTTTGAGGGGGAGGGCCACTTGGCTGGGAGCAGGACGAGCAGCCTGGAACAGGCTCAGTGCGTCTCTCTGCCTTTGCATCCCTCATGCATCTGCTTTCTCATTCAGCAAATGGTTCCTGAATCCTGCGAAGAAAGGAACGCTCATGAGACATGGCTCCTGACAACAGGGGCAGTAGTTTTTATCTGAAATGACAAGACATGTCCAAAAAAGGGCTCTGAAGGAGAGAGACAAAGAATGCTAGGGGGCTTGAGGTGAGAGAGGTTATCAGGGGAGGCTTCATGGAGGAGGCAATGATCAACCTGAGCCTGGGACAACGAATCTGGTGTCGATGGCGGAGATGGGAGAGAGGGTGTTCCAGGGGGGTAGAAGAGCGAAAGCAAAGGTCTGGAGGCCTGAAGGAGCGGGCAGCACAGGGGGCAGTGAGCCTGGCACAGAAGGGAGGGGAGGGGAGAAGAGACAGGAAGAGAGTGGGGGATGTCGGAGGGAAGAGGCAGCAGATTCTGAAGAATTTCCAGCCTGGGTCTCCGTCCCTCCCTCCTGACCTCCTGGTGGGTTTCCATCTCATGCGTCGAAGAGCACAAACCACGTCCCTGGTACCCCGTGGGGATGGCCCACCACCGATAAAGCCTGGGCTCTGCCCCCTGGGCCCTCGCAGCTGGGGACCCCTTTGTCCCTGGCACCAGACGATTCTCGGGACAGAGGACGATTAGGCCACGGTCTCAGTTGAGGGACCCTTGGCCAGGGGGCGAGGCAGCCGTTTATCACCCAATCGCAAGTCAGCGCGGCAAGTGCTATAGTTGAATTACACTTTGCAAACACTGAGGGACCCCGTTTGAGGCGCGGCGCTGGGGGCCCTGGAGTCACTGCCCAGATCAAGTGGAGAAAGGGCTGGAGCAGAGCCAGAGGGATGCTAGTGGATCTGGGGCTGACACAGGGGAGGCACAGAAGGGGGCCTGCGAGGTCAGATTTTGGTGGACGTTGTACTGGAGTCTTGGCTTCTTGGATGACCAGACCTGCAGCTCCCACCTCTTCCCCCGAACCCAGCTGACGGATCGAGGCACGACCTCACACCAAGCACTTACCGGCCACCTGCCTGTTCTCTAACAGAGCTCTGGACCTGGTCACCTCTCTGGGCCTCAGCCTCCTGATGAAAACGGGATGAGCCCACCTTACAGGCTGGCCGTAGGCACCCGAGGTCATGGGTGGGAGCCCCTGACATGGTGCCCCATCCTGCGCCTGTTCCTTCTGGCAGATTCTGTCCTGTCACTGCCCAGGTCTGGCCAGGCAGCTCAGCTGGCCCGGGCGGGGCCTCTCCCTCAGCCTCTCTCTCCCATGGGGCAATGATGCCAGAGCAGAAAGAAGCCTGTTGAGAAAACAGCCCAGGGTGCTCCGTGCTTCTGCCTCGTGCAGACACGGTCAACAGACGAACACACGCCACACGTCACTCCACAGGCCGCCGGCCCGGCTCTCACTCAGCCAGCCGATGTGTCCTGACGGCAGACGTCTCTGACATGTGTCCGAAACGGCTCCGAGTGGTTTTCTGATCCGTAATCTGGTGCGTAATGTGAATCCGCCACCCGCTTCCCTCAGGACCCACGCTCGGGCCTCCTCTGCGCCCACCCAGGGCTCTCCCTGAACAACTGCGCCTGACGAGGACCAGCGCGCCTAACGAGCCGTGTTGTGTCGTGTTAGCCCGAGAGCACCCTCGCGTCTCTTCACCGTGTAGCGGATGCCGTGTGTCCGGGGACTCTGGTATCAAACCCCCTTGCTCACTTAGGCACCTGACAAGGACCCACTAGTCCAGCGGTGCAGGACATCAGCTCGTCTGCAGGAGGATCCAGCTCACCCACTGTCGCACTCCCCTGGCCGCGGTTCCGGACGTGAGCGATGGGGTGAGGAACGTGTGGGCTGGCCAGAGGCAGCTGGGACCCGGCGTGCTCTGAACAAGCTCTTTCCTGGTCGTCGTCCCTCACAGCTTGAATCTGGCTGCTCAAAGCGAGCGGAGGTGCCTTCTTGAGGAAAGGTCGGCACTGGGGTCCGCGCCCAGGGGAGGGGGCACATGGCAGGCGTCCGGCAAGCTGGAGGGGTGAAGGGTGCGGGGTGGCTTCCCCGAACTAGGCAGAGCTGTGATTCGTGAGTCAGTGACCCCAGCCCATCACTGGACCGCGTCGCCCCCTTTCTGCCTCTCCACTTATGACAGCACACCGTTCACACGGCCGGACCAGGAAGGGAGTTTGTGTCCAATGCCCCCTTTGTTGAAATGAATACTTAGCATAGTGAAAGAGTGGGGTTTGGTGTTGAGGCTGCTTGGTGCCACTTTTTCTTCATTGTGGGATCTGGGACAGTCAAGTGAGGCCCTCGACCAGCCTCAACTTTTATACCCGTCCCTGCAGCCCGGACAGCTCCCCAGGACCCGTCCATTTGGTAGGGATAGAGAGAGGCGGATGCTGCCTGCCCGTTCACAGCAGGTCAGTAACAGCCACAGCCTGGGACATTAGCAAAGGAGGGGGGGGCTTGACATTCCGCATTCCTAACCTGCAGGCGAAAGTCACTGCTGATGAGGTCAACCCACGCAAGCTGGGCCTTTCCACAAACAATCAAAAGACAATAGCTCTGGACTGTGGATGGTCCATATGGACTACGGATGGTCAGTATGGACTATGGATGGTCAATATGAACTATGGATAGTGAGTGTGGACTATGGGTGGTCAGTATGGACTATGGATGGCCCATATGAAGAGGGAAGTCACAGGGGACATGGTCACTGTCTTCAGACCCTGGGAACTCCATCTCCTGCCAAAAGATGCATCATGACTTTCAGGGTAAATCCAGCACCAGAGGGTAAGAACACAGCAGTGCAGGTTTGGTCACAATATACGGGGAGTTATCTAGTACAAGAGCCACCCTGAGTCATAGGTAGTGAGCTCCAAAGGTAGTGAGCTCCCCATCACTGGGGGTGTTCAAGCAGAAGCTATATAAACACAATGTTGCTGAAGACACTCCTGTACAGAAAGGAAATGTTGGACTAAAATCTATTCCAACCTCCAATATCTCTTCCAGCTCAAAGTTTCTAAAATTCTGGAATTAAAAAAGTCTTCTCAGTCTCCTTTGCAGGATCCTATCCCTTCCGGCACCTCTAGAGTTCTGACCTTAGTCCTCCTACCATCCCCGCCTTCCTTCCCTCCCCTCCTGCTCTCCTCTCCTCCATTCTCTATCTGCTCATCATTTTTGCTTCATTTTATCCATGGATTCAATTAATCGGTTTTTTTAAGGATTCTTACCTGCAGTTTTAGCCTCTCCTCTGAGCTACGCCCACCCCAAGCCAGAGCCAAGTGTGTACTGGGCATCTTCTCTTGGAGGTTACAGTGGTGTTAAAAGTCAGCGCATCCAGACTGAGTTACTAATCCCCTCTAAACCTGCTCCTCCCCCGATGCACAAGCTCACTGAAAGCCCCCACGATCGATCCGGCGCCTCAAGCCTGACACTGAGCGTCGCACTCAACCCTGTGCTGTGTTTCACCCGTCCGCTCCCCACACCTCGACAGTGGCCGAGTTGTGTCCTCTCTTCCCCCTCGGTTTCTCCTGAATCCGCCCCCACCCCCACTGCCATGCCGTCCCGGTCCCAGCCACCCTCACCTCCCTTCTGGATGTCTACGCTGGCCTTGATTCCCCAGACCCACCAGTGCCACCTCCATGCTGGGCCTGGCGGAGTGACCCTCCCGTCTCTGAGCGTGTCACTCTCTGCTTCAAGTGCTCGTGGCTTCTCACAGCCAAGGGTGGAGCCCGACTCCTACCTTCAGATTGGGTCTTCAGTTTGCCTTTTCTGACTTTCCTCCCACCCAGCCAGCACCTTCTCTCCCCATGACGCCCACACACCTTCAGCCATGCAAAACCGTTGGGTGCTCCCCGTGGGCACACGGTCTCTCATTCCTCTGGACTTTACATATTCTGTGCCCTCTGCTTTTGGTGCCATCCGTCCAGCTTCTCCTCCTTCCTCGAACCCTGATAAATTACTGCCCACGCTTGGCAGCTCAGCTGAGACGCCACCCCCCGGAAACTCTCCTGCGCACGTGCCCAATGCCAGTCTGTGCCCCCGCCCTTCTTGGGCTCCCTCCTCCCACGGCACGCGCCACCCTGTTCTACAGAGCGTCCAGCCACCCCCAACATGTGGGCTCTTTGCAACTTCCTTCTGAGTCTCACCTCAAAACTTCTTCAGGAATCAACATTCCTAAGGTCTCACGCCTGTTTTCTACTCCCTTATTTTAGAGAAAACAAAATGTCTCCAGTGCCCTACACATGGTGTCCAAGATGAAGGTCATAGATAGGAATCTCCGGGCCTTCATCCTGTCCCTGGAAACAGCTGTGGGCCAGGCACACGGGTAGGACCATGACTGCACCACTTCCTTCCGTTCTGCCCTTGCCCTTAGCTGGGTGTGGGCACTGGCTCAGAACGCCCCAGTGACTTGCCCAATGTGGGAGTTAGCACCAGGTGGCTGGGATTCTGGAGGCGACTCTCTGTTTCACCCACACTTGTGCACGCAGGGCGGGGTGCACACGGCCATGGCATCACTAGCTCACGATGGCGGGCCCTGCGCACTGTGCCTGGCTGCAGCTACAGCGACCTCCACCCCAACTCATGCCTTCAGGAGGGGCCGGATGCCAGGTAACGAGCGTGCCCAGAGAAAGCGTCAGGCGTATGGTGGGAGACCAGCTCCCTCACATCCAAAGATCCTCTGATTCCTTCAACATCTCCACCCCAAGGAGGAATTTTGGTTTGACCTTGAGCTGTGACCTTGGGCAAGTCACAGGGACCTCAGGTCCCCCGGTCCCCATCCGTTTGCCGTAGACGCCTTTGCAGCTGCCCTGTGATTTAGGCCTTACCACAGCCCCAGGAGGTGGCAGGAATGTGACGCCCACCTGCCCTTGGTGGAGGTGCAGGCTGAGCTGAGAAGGGCCGAGCAGCTTGCCCACCGTCAGCCCGCTTGCACGGGGATGTGATGAGAGCTCTCGAGGAGGACTCCGCCTCGACCTTCACCCACGGCCCCAGCCCCTCCTGGCGGGGCTCCCTTCTTTGTCCAATGGGACTGGAGGTCCTGCCCCGAGGGGCTGTGATAGGGTCTGGTGGGAAAACTTAGGCTGAATCTTGAATGTGCTAGGAGAGTCACCAGCGTGCTCGGCCACTTCCTTCTCTGCAGCCCCAGGGGAGGGATCACAATGACCAAGCAAGCCTGCAGCGTGGTGATGAATAAACATACAGGGAACGGTTGCTCTCAAATTTAATCTCACTCAGGAGGATGTAACAGGGACAAATCAGGGCTGACGGGGGCACCGAGAGAGCCTGCACACGTCTCCCTGCCCTCGGCCCGGCCTCTCCTTGCCTCTGCTGAGGGCAGGGCCTGCTGCCCGTCTGGCTCGCTACCCAGCATGCATGGGGCTGAGGACAGAGGGAGCAGGCTGGGGGATGGGGCGCCTGCCTGCGGGGGCGGGAGTGGAGCAGCACTTTTACTCCAGCCCCGGGGGCAGCCTGGCCAGGCCCAAGGTCAGCAGCCCTGGTTGAGCAGGAAGCACAGCCTGTGGTCCAGTGGGCTGAGCGCAAATGCTGGGTCTGTGGCTTCTTAGCTGTGTGACCTTGGGCGCATCCGCAGCCTTTCTGACTTTAAGGAGCGTGCTTTTCTACCTGGTTGTGTGCGGTTGGGAATGACATCACAGCGGTCAACTGTCTACACACACTGTGTTTCGCCTCATCTAAGACACCGCAGATTTTCAGATGCGCTGTTATTTTTCAGCATTACTAGAAAGAAACAAAGACTGCCGATCATATTGTAAGACACCACTGACTGCAAGATGCATAGTGGTTTCAGAGCTGTTCGAACGTGAACAAACGTGCCCCTGGATTGATTGAATTGGGGAATAGACACTCAAATGTATCAGTTTCTGAAGCAGTATTAAAGTTTCCGAGAGAGTGTGATGGGCAGATGGAGCGAATGTGCCTTGTGTGCTCACCAACGCCAAAGCCAGGCCTGGCGGGGTGAAGCACAGGGAGGCAGACCTGCTCGCGGAGGGGGGCAGAAGGTTCCAGAAGTCCGAGACATTTTACAGTGAAATGGCTGCCTTGCAAGGGAGTGAGCTCCCCAGACCCTGGGAGTGTTCAATCCAGACTCCAGGGAGTCCAAAGAGCTCCGGACCCGGACAAAGGCTGCCCTGAACGCCCTCCCACCCCCTTCTCCGTCCCGAGACTCAGCTCTGTAGAGATGTGCCTGAGCTCAGGGAGTGGGCAGACCAGATGGCCTCGAGTCCCTTCCAGCTGCAAGTTCCCGGCTAAGAGCTATACTTTGGCATTCTATTTGTCGTGCTGTTGGCTGGTTTTTTTCGACTCAGTGAATGGGTGGTTAATGAAGGAGGGACGGGGACAGTTCCTGGGAAGTGACGGAGACTGCCGTCTGTCCAGGAAGACAACTGCTAAGGACCAGCTCCAGCTGGCAGCCCCCAGGGGACCACGCTGAAGGCAGCCAGATGGAGAGAGAAGCCGACGCAGAGGAGAGAGGGGCCAGCCAGGAGCCTGCCACAGACCCCCCTGGACCCAGCCCTTGCTCTGCGGGGGACCTGAGTGATGGGCCAGGGAGCCAGACTACCCTCTCTGGTGCCCCGCTCTTTGGACGGGCTGAGTGAGGCCATAACGCAGCTGCTGGACCCAGCCGGCCATCAGACTGGTTCCATCCTTGCCTGTCAGTTGACCTCCGCTGTTACACTGGACCAGCCGATTTCCTCCCCAGCACCGGCTCCTGGTCCTCACCGCCCGTCACCATCTCTGCTCTCATCCCTGTCTGTGCTGCTGCCCTTAGTGCTGTTTGGCTCTTGTCACCATCCCCTCTGACATGAAGCGGATAGCTGCCATCATTCTCACAGAGCCCCTGTGGCAGGCCAAGGCACCAGATCCACACCCTCACTTGCTCCTGATGGCGTTACTGTGAAGGGAATGTGACAATTCTCACGCACACTAGGAAGCTGGGCTCAGCGGGGTTAAACAGCAGGGCCTGTGTAGCATCCATAAGAGCTCCCGGAGTCTGCAACAGGGCCCAGTTCTGCCTGGATTCCTGGCTGAGTGACGTGCTGTGCTCCTTCCCCTGCTGCCCCAGGTGCCTCTGGGAGCCACACCCCTGTGACGTCCCTGTCCTGACCCCTCTCACGCTTCACCTTCCTCCTCTAAGTCCAGGGCGCCTGGACTCTGCTTCCCAGACCCTGTATTCGAGGCCTGGCCTGATGAACTCAGCCGCAGCCTCTCCCCGCGGAGGGCTGGCGTCACATGCATGAGTCCCCTGCCCTCCCCGTCCCCTCAGGGGCCCCAGGCGCTCCTCTCAGACCCTGGCAGGTAGCATGACCTGCTGAAGATTCTGCTCTCCTTGCCCCTGGGTCCCCCCTCAGGCCCGACCAGACTGGCGGCCCCAGTCCTTCAGGTGCTGCGTCCCCCCTGCACTGCACCAGCAGGGTGCCCACCTCCCAGCCCCACGCACCCTCAGGGTCCAGCCACAGGCTCACCTCGCTTGTCTCTCTGCCTTCATTCCACTGGGCCCCTGCACAGACAACCCGGATACCACAGGTACGAGCCTCTATTGCCAGCCTTGGGGGAGGGGGCAGATTTCAGTGGCCAGAAAGCTTCCTCTGGGCCCCAAATCATTCCTTCACAAGGGAGAATCTGTCTGCGCCTCTCTCCCCACCTCTGGTGGTGCTGGCAGTCCTGGGTGCGGCTTGGCCTGTGGACACATCACTCCAGGCTCTGCCTCCGTTGTCATGTGGCATTCTCCCTGTGTCTTCACGTGGCCTTCTTATAAGGACACCGGTCGTTGGATTTAGGGCCCACCCTGATACAGATGACCTCATCTTAACTCATTGCATCTGCAAAAACCCCATTTCCAAGTAAGGTCACATTCTGAAGTACCAGGTGCACGTGAATTTTGGGGGACTCTATTTTTGGTGGACTAGTCCATATACCCCCAAGTGGCTCTGTCCTTCTGGGATTCTCAGACCCCTTCTCCCATGGCCCACGTGTGCTCTCCTGTCAGCTCTCAAGGACTCGCTTCCCTACAGCACCCCAACTAAGAGCCCTGGGGGTGATTATCTCGAGGACACCAGGACTCTGGCCCTAAGAATATGTCTGAGTCCCAGGTAGCAGGAGTTCCCAGAAAAGAGAACTAGTGACAAGGGGTGTCTGAGCCACAGGGAGGTTTCCCTACCATTGGGGATGCCTGACAATGTGACAACGTGACAACCAGGATCAGGTAACGACCACCCCCCCAGGGGTACAAGCAAAGGCTCCAAGCCTGGCTGGCAGGGGGCTACAGAGGGGTCTGTGCATTAATAGGAAGTGGACTCGGTGACCTCTGAGATCTGTGCCTTTATACTCGTCAAACCAGACTGCCCCCCATGCCCCATCACCACCGTCACCCCATCTGACAGACCTAATTGTGCTCCTTGTTATCAGCACTGGTAATAGCGGCTGGAGTTCTACTCATGCTTCTGCAGAAGCGTCTTCTCATTAGTTGTCCAGTGATCCTCCCAACATCTCTCGGGGCAGGGAGGGATCTTTGTTTTCGCTCTGGGAAGAGGCGCCCCTCAGGCACCTGCACCCACCCTCCGGAGCCCCTTGTAATCCTCTGTCAGGTGTCTGTCTCCCCATCTGCTGGCTCCCGACAAGCAGCGTCTGTCTGCCTCTTAGCGCCCCAGCTCCTGGGATGGCGACTGTCTCGAGACGTTAGGTGAGTGGCTGGGGACCTGAGAGAGGAGTGTTGCTCCCTCACGGCGACCTGGGGCAGCTCTGAGTCTCCTACCTCTTCATCCAGAGTCTTCTGAGCCCTGCTTATGGTCGCTCCTATTCCTTGTTTTGGAGAAGAGACCTACAGTCCACAGCTACTTTCTGGTCTGCTGAGGAGGAAGGGGGGCACGCAGCTTGGGCAGGACGACCAGAGACACACCCCGCACAGAGGGGCTGCCACACCCACAGCCTGCGCACAGACCCTTCCTCCCGGGCAGTGAAGCCTCCTGGGCAGAAGCCTCCGGGGAGTGGGAACAGAGCGTCATGGTGAGAGAAGCCCTCCCCTCTGTCTCCCAGAGCAAGGCTGCCCTGTGCACACGCGCCCTCTGCTCTGTCCTCCTCCCACGGCACACACAGACCCTGGGGAAGCCCTTCTCCCCAGGCTCCCCTGATGAGCCTTCGCATGTGTTTGTACGCTTGTGTGCGTGTGCTCACACGCGTGTACCTCACACACACCAGTTGGATGGTCCCTTGAGTTTTAACTCAAATAGATGAGCCCCCGCCTGTGGGTCCCGCCAACCCTGCTCTTGAGAGCATTGCAGATGTTAATGCAGATGCACGGTCTTCAAGGCACCAGGGCCCAGCCCAGCCGACACCCGGTCTCGGCAGCTGGTCTAATTGAGGAGGGGCTCTCAGGGCCCCGGCCCCAGGGGACTCATTGAAGGGGAGACTCATTGAAGGGGCCCAGTGGCCTCACACCTTCCAGTTCCCACACAGCCTCCTCCATCAGTCAGCAAGGTGACTCACATCCCGGTCCCTGGAGAAGTCCTGCATGCTTCTGCATTGTCCACGTGCACCCGGTGGCTTGGGGAAGGGTCCAAACTCCTCTTGGGTTCCAGGGAAGGGAAGGGCAAGGCCTGGGCAACAGGCAGGGAGAGTGGGGCCATGTGGGAATGATTCAGAGCTGAGCAGGGCTGGTCAGACCAGGATGGAATCTCCCTGGACACGTGCAGCCGGGCAACCGGCAAGTTACCTGGTTGGCCTGAGCCTGCCTTTACCCACCCTCAAATGGGGCACTAATCTTTCTCCACTCCTGTCTTTATTTATTTATTTGACGTTAATTTTTGAAAACCTACCTGTGTGTCAGGTACTGGGCCACTGGACCTGGGAGCTGAGTGACATGTGTGTGGAATGGCTCACGTGGTCCCTGGCGTGGGTAAGTGGATGGCGACAGTTGTGATGACAGAGGTGACCAGCCCGTGAGCCGGCCCTTCCTGATTTTCTATCAAGGACATGATGACAGCCCCAACAATAATAGTAACAGCAAACATCAGTATGGAGTCTCACAACCCACCGGAAACCACGGCCTGCTCTCCGGCTGTTGGCTCCTGCACCTCTCCACAGCTCCATGATGGAGACACTGTGATGACACCTTTTTGTAAGAAAGAAAACTCATGTTCACAAAAGTAAGGCAGCTTGCTCAGCCTGCCCCAATCCACCCCTCCCATACCTATGATGGGGGCACCAGCTGACACCCCAGCTGGGACTTACCACGAAGCCAGACCACTGGGCAGCCCGGTCCTCCCCATGGGAGCTCTGTGGATTTGCTGCCTCTCCCCTGGACGAGCCCCCACCCACGCACCCCCCTCCTTAGCTGGATAAAGGGGGATAGAGCAGACTGGGTGGGTTTCCTCGAAGACCAGTCATTTTCTGCAGGGGCAGCCGCCTCCTTTGGCTTTCTTCCCAAGTGGTAGGAGCCCCTCCGCGAGCATGAGAAGGACCCTGAATCCCAGGGTGAGTTCAGCCACACGTGTGTGCACGCACGCACACATGAAGACATGCTTGGTCACGGGACCAGGGATCTTTCTCTTGTGCCTTAAGGGAAGCTAAAGAGTGAGGAGGGAAATGAGGTGTCACAGGAAAGCCGAGCATCTTCTCCGGGTAATTACCCACACCTTGTACAATCTGACGAGCCATCGAGGGGCCCAGAAGGGACATTTAGGGGAGTTATTGAATCTTTCCTCATAGGTTACCCAGCCGGAGGAGGTAGTTGATTTACAAGTGGGAGAGTGTGTGTGTGTGTGCATGCATGTGTATCTGTGCCCCATTAGTTTCTGTGTAAACACGTGGGGGGAGGAGCGGCCACTGGCCGGCCTGGGCTGCACCCGTGTTACCACTGACAGAGCTCACAGGACCGGGCAGGCAGGTCTCATCTACTAGAGTTAAAAGCCGAGAACCATCCAGAGGGTGTGTAGGGTGCACGCATGGTGCACACGTGTATACACGCGCCTGCTAAATTCCCGCATGGGGATCCCTTCCATGCAACCCCTTGCCACGTCTTGAACTTCTATTAATCTCATGTCATATGGGTGAGTTCTGTCATATCTATCACTTTATTTTTATTTAAATGTATTCATAATTTTATTTAAATTAAGTGTATAAAGATACCACATTACAAAATAATATCTGTGAAGTCATAGGTTTGATGTAATGACCGTGTTTTCTTAACACACATTAAGACGCCGTGTAACTGTTCATAAAGCAGTGTCTGTAACATGTCGACTCATCTCCTTTAACCCTCCTGACATTGTAGAGACGCAAAAGTGAGGCGCAGAGAGGGAAGCAGCTCTGCCTGAGGTGGCACAGCAGGGAAGCCGTGGAGCCTGGAGGGCAGCGCCAGGGAGACGCCGGCTGCAGTGATCCGTAGGGGCTCTGTGCAGCCCCCGAGCCCAGGTCCTTCCTGTCCTGTTAGTGGTCTTCCCTTTGCTTCCATTTTATCTTCCTCACCATGAAGTCTCCCAGATTCCACCCACCCCTGAAGGTTCCCAGCATAACCACGGGGACATGGGCGGCCTCCATGCCGCCCCACTGACTCCTGCCTCCGCCTGAGTTTTCTGGGGAGCCCCTTGGGCTCCTGCGTGAAGAGACACAGCTGAGGACGGGGCCAACTTTCCGTGCTGTGCTGAGTGGTTGGAAAAACACATCGACCGTATCAACAGTGCAGGAACGCGCTCGTGGGGCGGAGGGGATGGCCCCGTGGTGCACAAAGGCTGGCTGGAACGAGGAGACGTCGTCCCCAGCTCCAGACCTCACAGTCCCATTCCGTTGGAAGCAGCAGGCATGCTGGGTCAGGCCAGGCCTGGGCTGGTGCTGAGCTAGTCAGCCAGGGTCCCTGCCTGCTGGGTGTCGTGGCTTGCTGTCACCCAAGAGGCCACGGCTGCTGTGCGAGGGATGACACGGAAGAGGTTTCCGTCCCATCTTCTTTCCTGTTCCACGTCCTGAACACACGGAACAGAAGCCCTGGCGAGCTCTCCGTCCATCTCGGGACACTGGTGCTTTCTTTCTCCCAGGTCTGCGCTCTGATGGGAGAGCGATGGCCCCGTTCTCATGGATGGACCCCCAGAAGGGGAGACAATGCAACGCGTGTGTAGGAAGTTCTCACGGTCCTGGGCATACACACGGGGGCAAAGCCCAGCCCGCCACCCTGGCTGCCTCCTCTTGCTTGCCTTCTCTGTGCCTCAGTTTCCCCTCCTGGATGCCAGAGAACTAAATAAACAATGTGAGTGAAAGCTTATTTCAGTAGCTTTCCAAGATGCTAGTGCTCTCTGCTCTGCCTGGCCTCCAGGCTCCCCCAGGAGCTCTGAAAAACCGCGCTCTGAATAACACAGACGGCGGGGCATCGCTGTCCTCCATATTTTGTGGGACCTGCCTGCCTCTCCCTGCACCTCAGCGCTCCGGCCGTGACCTGTGCCCCAGCCTCTCCTCTTTCCTCAGTCTCTGTCTCCACTTTTGCTGGTTACTTGGGCCCTCCTTTGAGTTGGCAGATTAAAAGAAGGGAGATTTGCATAGCAATAAAAAGGTAATTAAAATCACCAACACGTGAAAAGCCCATTATTCGATTCCCTGGGAAAGACGCCTCCACCGGCCAGGAACGAGGCAGTAAGAGGCTGGGGGTGGCGACCCAATTAAGGCAGCCTGTTAGCCGCCCATTGTCGGCGCTGGGTACTGCAAATATAAATGTTAATTGCTGCAGGGCCGACCTATTAACAGCCGACCAAACTCATAAATAACCTGCTCACAATTAATGGTGACTGAGTGCATCTCCACGGTGGGCTTTGAAAAGCCCCGAGCGAAGACGCTGCGGCCATGCACCTCCCGTTCTCCGTTCATTTCAGACACAACCGCAGTTCCCGATATCTGATTGCATTTCAAGGTCTGAATTACGGTGTGTCCGTTTATTGGTTTATTCAGTATTTATGACCACTTAGGAAGAGTCTGTGTCCATGTATACACACAAGGATAAAACTAATACACCCATCAAATTATTGTTCAGCTGATAATTAAATTAGAGCTCTCTAGGCACTTAATGACCAGCAGGAATCCCCGGCAGCAATCTCCTTTCTGAGGACGGCGGCTTCTGTGTAATAATTCCCGTAAATGACACCCTGTCGGCCGTGAACGGGCACTCAGAGCTCAGAAACGAGGCCCCAGTGTGCTGGCTCAGGGACAGGGCACTTTCCGGAAACTGCGGAAGGATATAATGCCCCCGCCCCATGATTCTGTTCTGGAAAACAAATGGAGAAATCTCACTTTGGCATCAGCCAGAGACCACTTTTGTTCCACACGCTCTTTCCAGGCTGAGGAGAAGAAGAATCTGTGTCAGGCTAAACGGAACCCTGCTTGAGGAAGGTTGGTGCTAGGACGGGTCTTCCTTCCTCCCTCCTCCAGCCCCATGCCCATCACTCTTGGCGGACTGACCCACACCGGCCCAGATGCTGTTCCCAGTCAGGAAGAGCTGGGACGAGGCTCAGGGTCCACGAGACATAAACGCTCTTCTGCTGGAACCTGGATCCACGACGTGTGCGTTACCCTGAGCTGTGCTCCTACTTGATCTCGGGAGGCATCCAAGCTAGAACCGCCCCCATCCGGGGCTGCTGGGGTCTTGCATTCATTCATGCATTCATTCATTCAACCATCTCACTGAGCAATCATTTCCCGAGGCCACACTGTATCATGTGGCAAGTCCTGAGAGGGTGGGAAAATGAGTCAGAACTGGTCCCTGATTTCCAGGTTCACTACCAAATGTTGGAGATGCCTGTGTGAAAATTCACTCATTCTTCCTTCCTTTCTCCTTCTCTCTCTTTCTTTCTATAAGTGTTATGGACCAAATGTTGTTTTAAGTGCTGAGTGTGGGATAGTGAACAAGACCGACGACTTTGCTCTCATGGAGCTTGCATTCTAGTGGGGGAAACAGACAATAAAGCATGTGTCAAATGGTGACAGGTGCCGTAAGATGAGGAGAAGGATTATGGAAGGTGATATTTTATAGATGGTGGTCAGACGAGGCATCTGATGGAGTGACATTTGGACATTGTCTTTGACAAAGAGGGAGTCCTGGACGTATCAGGAAAGGAATTCTAGACGGAGGGGCAGGAAGGGAAGGGACCCCGAGGTAGAAGTGTAGTTGGAGGGGACTGGGTAATAGAAAGGGTGATGGGATATGATGCTAGAGACATTGTGCGTGTTGGGGTGAGGATTTCAGACCATGTAGAACTTTCTAGGTCGTCGTAAGGATATGGGCTATTATTCTGAGTGAGATGGGAGCCATTGAGGTTTGAGCAGAGGAGAAACACGTCATGACTGTGCTTTAAGAGGATCATCCTGGACTCTGTGTGAAAATGGACTGGAAAGGTGGAAAGCAAGAGAGAGAGAAGGGGGAAGAGTGGGAGGGAGAGAGAGAAAGAGAGGGAGATAACTTTGAGAGTTGAGAAATGACCATTGGACTTAGCAACATGAAGACATTACAACTGTTGTTTTGGTCAAATGGTGGGAACAAATTCTGATTGGGGTGATTGCAGGTGATAATGGAAGGGAGGAAAGTGGAAACAAGTAGAGAGGATTTGTTGAAAGGGGTAGACTATAAATGGGAGGATAGGAAAGAAGTCACTGCAGAGGAATGTGGGGCCAATTTACATGTGAACACACACATATACATGTATGCACACATATGCAAGATGTTTGTATATATTTTACATATACACACACATTTCATGTATATGAAAGATATTTACAGCAGAGTTTCAATTCAGCAGAGTGGAGAAATTTGATGATGCGGGAGACAGAGGCAAGATATTGTTGAGCGACCCCAAGAAACAGGGAAGCAACGTGCTGTGTGTTGATCCTTTCATTCAGCCCCGCCCCCAGGACCCACAGCTTCCCTCAGGACCCAAGGGTGCTGTCTGTGGTGCTGAATATGACTTTGCTCCCAGCCAAGATTACACTCGAGTGCCCACAGGAGGTGTTCAACACACGACTGTAATCTGACTACATTAGCCTATATATTTAATTGCTATTTTAGCACTCATTAAATCATAAACATCACGTAATTTATTGGTTTTCTTGTATACTGGAGAGAAGAGAATATAGACGAATGGATAATGGGAGAAAGGGAGAGGTAGGTTCTTTACACACAATCCCTAATATGCCGGGCACGTTGCTAGGCAGTTTTTACAGGTCATCTCATAGAATCCTCATGGACACCCTGAAAGGTGAATACTAGGAATCTCATTTTTTCAGTGTGGCTCAGGGAAGTTCAGAGTGTATCCAAGTGTGGACAGCAAGTAAGGGGGAGGGGCTGAGGTGGTATTTGAATCCAGGTCTGCTGACTTGTCTGTATCCACTTGCATGACCTTAACCACCACATACAGGACAGATCATTTCTCCCATCTCCTTCCTTAATGGTTGTCTGAGGTCAGCAGGGAACAAGACAAAGACAGGGGTCAGCCTGCCTCGCTGGAAGAATCTTGGGGAAGCTACATCTTGTATTACCAAGGGCATCGTGGAAGGAGGTTTATGCAGTGTCTCAAATTCACTTCAAAAGAATAATTTTTCACGAAGTGCAAATGTGCCCAGTCCCTCTCCACATTAAGTAGCGTCAACAGCTTTCACCAGCTGAATAACTTTTCTTTCAGTGCAGTAATTCATATCTTGTGATAATCAGTGCAAATTTTTCGGGATAGATGGGATGGTGGCTGTGAAAATGTGCTGTTGAGATCTCCTGCTGCGGGGAGCACAGCTGACTGATGGCTCTAGCAGTTCCCCTTCTGCACCCACCACTACATTTGCACGAAGGCATCCAATCCTCCCACTTCCCCGTTTTTCTTCACAGGTGTCAAATCTGCAAAAGAGCTGAAGGCTCTGCCTGCCTTTACCTTCTCTGTCCCCTCCTTGACCCTTCACAGAGGTCTCCCCCAATAAATGTCCTGCACATCTATTCCCATCTTGGTGTCTGCTTCTTAATGGATCCCAACAAACTTGGACGGGTAGAGCTGACCTACAAATGGAGCTTCTACACCAGGGACACTTGTCATCGAGGTTTCACTCAGGGATATTTTCTCTGTGTGTGTGTGTCTTCGTGTACACAGCTCTGATCAATCAGGAAACCTCATTCTAGATCAAGGTTCTTTCAACATCTATGCTGCAAGCATTCCACTGAACCAAAATTGACCTCCCCATCATCTGGCATCGATAATTGGGTCATTCTAATGGGAAAGACCACTTAGCTTCCCCTCTCTCCACCCTCTTCATAACTTCCTGTCTTCTTTCCCACAAAACTGTTACTCAGAGGTCGCCACTTATTGGCGTTGGGTCTAACACATATGTTAAATGTCACCTAAATGGCTCCATCTCTTTGCAAGCATGTCTGTACCACCTGGCTGGACAGAGGGGGATGAGGCCCCAGGATCTTAGGGAGGGAAGGAGCCTGGCTTCAGCACTCGTCCCCGTGTGATGCCCTATATCCGCCTTTTACCAGAGAATCCTGCAGGGCTCTCAGTTAGTTATAAAGGAGCACTCTGTTTCCTCGCGTATATTAGGGTGAACTCCGTGAAACTGCCGTTTTTGTGGGTCAGCAGCAGTTGAGTGTGAGTGATTTCCTACGGTTCCCTGTGACATCTTCCTTGGGAATCTAGTCGGGGGAATAACCGTGGAGGAGGTTGGCATGACAAGATTTACACCCTCTTGGGTCCCCGGCCCTGACACCAGCAAATATCACCCAGCCCCACCTCTTCCCAACCAGGTTTGCATAAATTCTGCCCTCCCACCGAGGTGGAGACTCAGCATTAACTGTATTCCTAAATTCCAATCACAAAAAGGACCAGATGTTGTCAAGAATAAAAGGGTGTTTATGAGACTCCTGAGGACTGTCTTAACTATGCCAGAAGGCTGTACCCAGAGGAACAAGATTAAGCCTCAATTCAGAGGAATAAAAGGGAGGAATCCAGCCAATAGGGGAAGGACTGAATGCATAAACATGCGCCTCATCCTGGGAGCCCAGGATTGCTCACCTAAATTCCAGTTCATGTTTTCCATTAGATCCTCCCTGACAATCATTGTCTCCATTCTCCATGCTGAATTCCAGTCTCATCCCCTCCTACACACTGAATTGCCCGAGTCAGAAACCTGGGACCCTTCCTTCTCCCTCATCCCACATCAACCTCGCTAAATTCCATCACATCTGCATCTGAGCTATACCTATGGTATCTGTCTGCTTGTCTCCATGGGACTGTCTCCACTCTGGGCAAGGCCACCATCGAACCCCATCCAGATGACTGTGACAGTCTCCTTACGAACCCCCTCCCCCTCACCTCAAGCTCTATTCCCTCTAAGTTTATTCCCCACACCAAAGCCAGAGCGTCTTTAAGCTGCAATCTGACTATGCCATAGCATTACTTAAATGCCTTCAGTTTTTTCCATCGCTTCCAGAACAAAACCTAAGTTATGGATCTTGACAACCAGGCCTGACTCCGCCTTCCATCCTCCTCTCTCACCCCCACATCCCACCCCCAGCGAGCCGCTTTCCCAGACACGAGGACTCTTCCCTGCCTCTTGATCTTTATGGGACCATTGATTCCTCTTCCCAAGGAACTCTGTCCCTCCCCTCACTTTCACTTGGCCTCCTAGTCATCCCTCAGGACCCCCGAGGAACCATGCCATGCTCTCCTCTCTTAGGATCCAGTTCAACATAATCCATTATCATCACCTCTCTGTGTAAATGCTTTTCTCTCTTGAATAAACTCCTCGAGGGCAAGCGCCCTGTCTCACCTGCCTTTGCATTTCCCGAAGCTCCTCCAGTGACTGAAGCATAGACGGGCTCACGTAGAAGTTATGCTGTGAATGAATACTATTGTCACTCTGGCCCCTGTCCCTAAGACCCTCCCTCTCTGACTGTGGGCCCCAGGACTGCAGAGCCAGTGGACCCCCTTCCCAGCACCATCTATTCCACGGAGACGTAGGTGACCTAGAAGAAGGGGGTTTGCCTCTCCCAGGGGAAAAGGTACGGAAGTAGACGGAGGAACAGCAGAATGTCGGGGGTGAGGCATCAGCTGGAGGAGGGATTTTTAGGGGCTCTGAATCTGCACTAGCAGCCCTGCAAGTCTAGTACCTAAGGGTGAGGTTGGGGCCGACTGTGTGGGCAGAATGCTCACTATGAGATTGGATTGTGCTTATGTGTGTGTGTGTGTGTGTGTGCAGATCCTGTATATACAGAGAGGACAGTGTCTTGTGGGAAGAACCACAGCTAGGGCTCCTCTGATACAGGTTCGTGTCCCCTCCCTGGCCCTGTGTCTTTACTCAGCACAGCAGCGTGGAAAGAGTCCGGGCTTCAGTCTGGGCACAGAGTCAAATCCTCCCTCGCCTCTCTGTGGCTGTGAGGCCTCCGTATGTCACCTGAACTCTGAGCTTGGGCTTCTGCATCCGTGAAGTAAGGAAAGTAATAACCACAGTTAGCGAGACACGAGTTCCCAACTCAAAGGGCCTCAGTTTCCCCATGTGGAGAATCGTGGTGGGGCCGGGGTGACGTCCATCATACCTTAATCACTTATCTCTGTTTCCTGGGATTGTAACCTCAGCGTGGTGGTTAGATCATCCATCCCAGTCTCTGTCTACTGCCGAGCACCTTGCCCCACCAAGGCAGACCCGTAGACGTTTGTTGAACCTGTTCCTCAGGGCCGACTTATCACTGGTACCCCACGTCCCTCAGAGACACGTCCTCCGCACTCTGGGGCCCCAGCCTCTCTGACACGGGGACCAGCCGATGGCCTTCTCTTCTAATTAGCGCCACACATTAGAGTGCAAATTGGCAAAACTATCAGACAAGCAGCAACAGAAAAAAAGTTTTTAATTAGTTCTTCATAAAGATCAGGAAACGTGGTAAAAGCAAGTGCTTGGATCCGTGTGTGGTTCTCTGAACTATAATTAGTATGTTGGATGTAAAAGCTGTAAAAGCCATTAGCTCCCATGCTAGCTGCTGGAAAGTCAGATGGAAAAGCGGAGTCTGGGGGGAGGCGGGCAATGATCAACGTTTTCAGTTGAAGCAGACACGTTCCCTTTGCTTAAATGGTTGGGATTCATCCTTTCATCGTGTGCACTCAGGCAGCACGTCTCCGAGCCTCACATGGTTGTGGGCTGCGCTCCCGACAAAAGCACAGTGCTCGCTATGAGGTGGGCACATCTAATCAGGGAAACAGGGCTCTTCAGGCAACAGCTCTGGACGGGCTGGGAGTGTGTGTCCGGCGTGTCTCCAGTTGCTCGCGGAGCAGAGAGGGAGTGACTCAACCCTTGTCCACCTCAGACCCACGTGGAACTCTGAAGGGTGCCCTGGCAGCCCTGGGCAGCAGTTCCTTCCTTGGAAAGTAGAGACAGGGTTGATCCTAGCTGGACTTCATGCACGGGTCTTGGACTATCTTGATAGGGGATCCTTTTAGGTAACGGGGTGGGAGAAATGGAGGGAACCCAAGAGCCCTAATTCACCTGATTTAAGATGCTCCAAATCCCACTCATCCTCTCAAGGTCGCTGGAAACCCACCTGCTCTCAGAATCTTCCCACAAGCCCTATACTTACAAAGATTTTCCTTCCCCAAGCTTCAGTATCAAATACTAGTACCGATATTAATTGCAGACAAATATATGGCATGCTCTATGTGCTAAGTCTTAACTAACTTATCCCTCACCTCATTAGCTCATTTTATAGGTGAGGGAACAGGGAAATGGAAGGTTAAATAACTTGCTCAAGGTCAGACAGCTGTAAGGCAGCAGAGCCTGACCTCAAACCTGGGCAGTCTGACGCCAGAGCCCTCATGCTTAGCCCATACCCAACGCCGCTATTATGTTTAGTGTGTCTGCCATATACCAGGTGTAGAATTAGGCGCAATGCTCAGGTTATCTACTAAACCTCAAACAACCCTGTCATGGGGCAGAAAGATGGGGCCACAGAAGTGGAGGAAGCTTAAATGTCTTCCCATTGCTTTTGGGTTAGGGAGTCACAGAGCCGGGATTTGAACTCAGAACTCCTTGTCGAGGGATGCTGCCCCTCGTGTGGCACCAAAGCGGCACAGTTTGAATTCCGCTGTTGTCTATTTCATACAGGTACTTAGCATTTTATGTAAGTAGAATACACACTCAGAAAAATGCATGAATCCTAAAGTTGATGAGACTTTACGGAGTAAACTCACCCGGGAACAACCAGCCACGTAGAGAAATAGTGTCTTACCAGCACCCAGAAGACTTCCTTCCCGTTATCACCCCCAAAGGCAGCCACCATTCTAACTTCCACCACCATATACTAGATTAGAGCTTTAGAACTTGATGTGAATTGAATCATATGCCACGTACTCTTGTGTTTGGCTTCCTTCTCCCAACATTCTGTTGGTGCGTCATCCATGTTGTTGCAAGCAGCAATATTCCTTTACTTTTATTGTATATTACTTATATATATTACTATTTTACTCATATATAACTATATGAATATTTATTTATCCATTCTGCTGTTGATGACAATATAATCATTTGTGATTTTTTGGTTATTACAATTAGAACTGCTATAAATCTTCAAGTACATATCTTTTGATAAATGTATACAACACTTCTGTCGGGTGGCTATCAAGGAGTGGAATGAATGGGTCATGATTGGCTTTGGTAGACACTAGCAAATAGTTCTCCAAAGTGGTTGTACCAATTCACACTTCTACTGGCTGTGTATTTTTTGTTACTTTACATCTTTGTCAGCATTTAGTATTTGCAATTTAAAAATTCAGCCGTTCTGTGTAGTGGTACTGTTTTGTGATTTTAATGTACATTTTCTTGATGACTAACAAGATTGAACACACTGTTTATTGTCCAATTCGATATTATCCTTGTGAAGTTCCTGTGCTATTTGCCTTTTTTTTTTTTTTTTTGTTTGGAGGAATTCTTTATAGATTCTGGATACAAGTCCTTTATCGAACACATGTATTGCAAACATCTTTTCCCATTTGGTGGCTTTCCTTTTGTTGTCCCATGCAAATACATATTTTTTTTTTTTTTTTTTTTTGGTGAAGAAGATTGTCCCTGAGCTAACATCTGTGCCAATCCTCCTCTATTTCATATGTGGGAGGCCACCACGGCATGGCCTGATGAGTGGCGCATAGGTCCACGCCCGGGATCTGAACCCGTGAACCCCAGGCCACCGAAGCAGAGCACACGAACTTAACCACTACACTCCCTCGTTGCTGGCCCCTTGTTGCTCTTTTTCAAAAATTGGGTTGTTTGCACTTTCCCTGTTGATTTATAGAAGTTCTTGTTTAAATATATTCTGGATATGAGTCTTTCAATGGACGTAAATTCTTGATTCTAGTAAAATACAACGTATTACTCTTTTCCATCATGGTTATGACTAGCTTGGGGCCACGAAGAAAGTGCTCTATGTTGTCTTCTGGAAGGTTCTTGTTGTACTCTTCACATTCAGGTCCAAAATCTGTCGGGAACTTGTATTTTGATGTGGTTTTTAAATACCTTTTAAATGATGTGAAGTGAGGGTCTTTTTTTCCCCGCATACAATTATCCAACTGACCAAACATCATTTATGGAAAAGATTATCTTTCCTCACCTTATTGTGGTGGCACTGGTTTAAAACTATAAGTGTTTTCTTTGTGGAAAAGTTTTCAACTACAAATTCATTTTCTTTGGATAGATAAAATGTTATGCCAGTTAATTACTTCCTCTTCAGAGAACTTTGGTTACTTGTGTATTTAAAGAATTTGTATATTTTATCTAAGTTGTCAAATTTATTGGAATAAACTTTATAATATTTCCTCATTATCCTTTTAATATCTGTATAATCTGTAGTGATGTCATCTTTCTCATTTCTGATATTTACAACTTATCTTCTCTCTTTTTTCCTGATCAGTCTGGTTAGAGGCTTACCAATTTTAATGATCTTCTCAAAAAAAAAAATCAACTTTTGTCTTCTGACAAATCTTCTCAATTGTTTTTCTGTTCT
This sequence comes from Dicerorhinus sumatrensis harrissoni, assembly GCA_014189135.1. Classification (NCBI taxonomy): domain Eukaryota; kingdom Metazoa; phylum Chordata; class Mammalia; order Perissodactyla; family Rhinocerotidae; genus Dicerorhinus; species Dicerorhinus sumatrensis. Next base: position 25,688,345 of record JABWHU010001774.1, on the reverse strand, counting down.
CTGTTTCATGGATTTCTTCTCTTATCTTGATGGTTTCCTCCTTTCTGCTTAATTTAGTTTAATTTGCTCCTCTGTCACTGGCTCTTTAGGGTGAAAGCAGAGAGCTTTGGGTTGAAACCTCTCTTCTCCTCTATAAATGTGCCCACTGCTGTGTCAGTGATGTGTCACAAATTCCAATGTGCTCTGTCTTGATTTTCATTTGGTTCAAAATACTTTCTAATTTCCCTTTGGGTTTCTTCATTGATGCATGGGCTATTTACAAGTGTGTTATTTAGTTTCTAAACATTTGGGGACTTTCCAGAAGTCTTTTTACTATTGATTTCTGATTTAAGTCCTTTGTGGTCACAGAACATACTTTATACGACCTGAATCCTCTTTAACGTATCGAGATCTTGTTTCAGCGGCTGGGAATATGGTCTGTCTTGGTAAACAGTCCACACGCACTGGGGAAGAATGTGCTTTGTAAATGTCAACCGGGTCAAACTGGTTACTAGTGTTGTTCGAATCTTCTGCGTCCTTACTGATTGACTGTACTTGTTCCACCAATTATTGAAAGACAGGTATTTAAATCTCACTATTTGTGTGGGTTTGTCTGTCTCTCTTGTGTTTCTATCAGCTTTTGCTTCATGCATTCTGCGTCTGTTATTAAGTGAGGAAACATTTAGGATTATGTCCCCTTGATGAGTTGACCCCTTTATCATTTGTAATGAACTTTTTTATCCCTAGCAACAGTGTTTGCTCTGAAATCTGCTTTGCCTGGTATGACTGTAGCTACTCCAGGTTTTTTTTTTTTTTTTGGGTGAGTGCTGGCATGTGCACCGTGTTCCATCATTTTACATTCATCGTCTTTGTCTTTATATTCAGAGTGGGGTTTTGTAGGCAGCACAGACTTGGGTCTTCGTTTCTTTACCCAGTCTGAAAATCTCTGTCTTCTAATTGGGGTGTTGGGACATTTAAAGTTAAAGTAATCACGGGTAATGTTTGGGTTGATGCGACCTTTTCAAGTTTGTTTTCTAACTGTCGTATCTTTCTTGTTTTTCCATTTCTTCTTTCCCATCTTCATTTGATGTCAAATGAAGTTTTCCTCTTTAGGGCTTCGATCTGGTCCTTCCAGACCTTCTATGTCACTACTTACTGTGCTCAATCTTTCCTCCATCTTTCTGAGCCTATGGAAGGTGGTTGGGAGGCTGTTGGAACGTCCTGTCCACTCCAGCTGTCATCAGTGTCAGTTCCACATCACTCTCTGTCGGATGCTTTCCTCACCAGCATGGGTCAGATCTCCCTGCTTCTTTGCAGACTGCTGAGCTTTGATTGGAGAGCAAATATTGTGAATTTCATCTTGTTGGGTGTTGGATATTTTTGTGCTTCTGTAAACAATTTGAGCTTTTCTCTGGAATCTAGTTGAGTCGCTGGAAACAGTTTTATCCTTTTAGATCTTCTTCTAGGTTTGTTAAGCTGGATCGGAGGCACATTTAGTCTGGGGATAATTATTCCAGATAATTATTCCCACTACTGGACACCTGCTGCCCAGGGAATCACGAGGTCTTGCAGCCTGACTGTTGGAATGGGAAATATGCCCCGTATTCCCAGCCCCGTGGAGCCCTGGGAATTGCTCTAATTCATCAGCCCTGAGTGGTTGGGTGGTCCCCCCACCGTGTGCTGGCACTGTCGTTTTACTTCTATAGATATCTTAAACTTCACTCTAAATTGTCATTATTTTTGCTTTAAAGTGTCAATTTACTTTTTAAAAATATTTTCATTGTAAAATAAAACACAGGTACAGAAAGTCACACAAAATTGACGTGTGGTTTACAGTGTGTCTTAGGAAAACACCCTGATCACCACCAGTTCAAGAAATAGGACTTTGTCGCCCACCCTGGGAGCCCTGTCCAGGAGCCTGGTCTCAACCAGATCTTCTCTGCCCCCTCCACACCCCCGTGAGTATCCTGCTTTTCATAGCAGTTACTTTTTTTTTTTTTAATAGTTTTATCAGTCAAAGGTGAATCCCTGGACATTACAGCTTAGTCCTGCCCAACGTATAAAACTTGACATGTCCTCTCAGTTTCTTTTATCCTGTAAGTCCCTCCTAGTTCTTTCCGTTCCACACCATTGTCCATGGGGAGCCTAGCTCCTTGACGTGTAGACTTTTCCACAGTCTGGATTTTGCTGACAACACCCTCAACGTGTCCCTCTGTCCTTCACACTTTCTGTGTATCGGCTGCAGGATCCGGAGACTGAGTCTGAGTCAGGCTTAATCCTTCTCTGAAGACGTCATTTGCTGTTTGGCCAGACTGTAGTGGGGACATAAGGTCTGACTGTACCGCTTTTTGCCACGTGAAAAGCCATAGATTTTCAATGCCTGTACCTACTAATTCATTAGGACTTGCAAGGGGTGATATTCCAATTCTGTCATCTCCTTATCTTATTATTTGTCAACAGACTTTCCAAGGATTTAAGGAAAAAGTCATCTTATTCACCCACACACTTACCATTTCCAGTGCTATCCTTCTTTCCTTTAGCGGGAGGAACTTCGATCCCTTCTTCCAGTGGGGGTGCTGGTGATGGCTTCTCGGTTTTCATTTATATGAAAATATCCTTATCTGACCCTCAACTTTGAAAGCATTTTGCTGCTTATAGAATTCTGGGTGAATATTTGAAGATGGCGTTCCACTGACTTCTGGCCTCAGTGTTTCTGGTGAGAAATCAGCTGTTATTTTATCTTTGCCTCTGTCTAGAAAGTCCCTTTTTTCCCTTCTGGACGCCTTTAAGATTTTCTCTTTAGCTGTGATATTTAGCAGTTTAACTACGATGCACTTAACTATGTTCTTCTTTGTATTTATTTTGCTTTGTTTTACTGAGTTTCATGAATTGACAGACTGATGTTTTAATCACATTTGGGAAATTTCAGATAATATGTATTTAAATATTTTTTCTCCCTCATTCTTAGTTACATATATGTTAGATTACTTAATATTGCTCCACAGGTAAATGGAGCTCAGTTTATTTTTTTCAGTTTTTTCCTCCACATTTTAGTTTATTCAAACTCTAATAACCCATCTTCAAGTTTAATGATCTTTTCTAATGTAGAGTCAAATGAATTTTTCCATTTACTTTCAGAGTTTTGATTGCTCTCCTAAAAATTCCCACCTCATCACTCATTATGTACATTTTTACTTATAGATACTTTAACATAGTTATCATAGATATTTTAGTGTTCTTTTCTAATTTCAACCCATAGACCATGTCTGGATCTGTTTCTATTAACTAGTTTTTCCTTTTGACCTTGTATGACAGGTTCCTATCTCATCCCATGTCTGATAATTTTTGTTTTTGTTTTTTTAATTGAAACATGATTGACATATAACATTGTCTAAGATGTACCACGTGTTGATTTGATACATTTATATATTGCAATATGATTACCACAGAGTGTTAGCTAACACATCTGTCATGTCACATAATTATCATTTCTTTTTTGGGGTGGGAATAATTAAGATCTAGTCTCTTAGCGACTTTGAAGTTTAGAATACAGCATTGTTAACTATAATCACTATGCTGTGCATTAGATCTCCAAGACTTATTCATCTACATGTTCCAGGTCTGTAACTTAAACAACATCTCCCCAATTCCCCCACCCCCTGGTCATTTTTGTTCTTATAATGGACTTTGTGGATGATGAGTTGTAGAATCTCTAGATTCTGTTATCTCTTCTAACAGTGTTAAATTTTGTTCTGGAACCTAATTAAATTACTGGTGTATCATCTTGGTTCTATAGTCGTGTAGGTTATGTTAGGGAAATCTATTCAATTTCCCTTAGTCTTAGGGTGCAGATCTTAGTCTTAAGATGTAGTTCCTAATCCTACACCCCTTCTGGGGTTTCAGCTGAATGCATGAAGTGTTTATCGAGGCTCTCTAACTTGGTGAAATTTGAACTCTAAACTCTGTTTCCCCAGCACTGGGCAGCAGTTTAGTCCTATTAGCCTCCCAGCTATCTGTTTGGTGAAGCTCCTGAGAGGCCTGCCCTGTGTATGTGCAGTCCAGCAGTCAGCCGAGGATTCCTGGGAGTCTGTAAGCAGATTTGGGGGATCTCCCTATGTGACTTCCTCCACCCTAGGATTTTCTCCTTCAATTTCCAGCCTCCCCAGCAGTCCTGAACTTTGATGTCTGACTCCCCAGTCCAGCAAGACTGCTGATTTCTTCTTAAACTCTAATCTGATTGTGCCCTGTGGACTGGGGATTCCCTCAGGAGAAGAGCAGGATGGATGTAGAACTTGCCCAAATTAATTCCCTTGTTTCAGGGGTTGTGTCTCATCCAGTTTCTGCCTGCTTTTGGTCCCTCTCCAGTGCCTTCCAATAGTTGTTTTTGTATTTTCTCCAGAATTTATAATTGTCATTGACCTATTCCATTGGTCTGTGTGTCTGTCTCTATGCCAGTATCACACTGGTTTAATTACTGTAGCTTTATAGTAAGTTTTGAAATCCGGATGTGTGAGTCCTCCTGTTTTGTTCTTCTTTTTCAAGATTGTTTTGGCTATTCTGAGTCCCTTGAGATTCTATATGAATTTTAGGATGAGTTTTTCTATTTCTGCAAAAAAAAAATAATTGAGATTTTGATAGTGATTATTTTGAATCTGTAGATTGCTTTGGGTAATATTGACATTTTAACAATATTAAGTCTTCCAATCCATGAACATGGGATGTGTTTCCATTTATTTATGTCTTCTTTAATTTCTTTCAGCAATGTTTTATAGTTTTCTTTGCACCAGTCTTTCACCTTCTTGGTTCAGTTAATTCCTAAATATTTTATTGTTTTTGATGCTATTGTAAGTGGAATTTTTTTTGTAATTTCCTTTTCAGATCATTCATTGTGTATACAAATGCAACTATTTTTTGTGTATTGACTTATTTATTTATTTATTTTTATGAAACTGTTGTTTTTATATTTTCTTCAAGATTTAAGATTGTTATTGAGAGAAGCATTAGTCTAATGTAAGCTACTCTGTCAACTGGGGAAGTTGTGAATCCTCAGATATTTTATTTTACGTATGTACTAAGCCGACCAGTTTTCACCATTATGACCCACATTTTTATCCTTCCTCTTGCTTTTTATGTTCCTTCCTGAGTTACCGTGCTTCCATTTCAGCCATTTCCTTCTGGATTCAGGACTCCCAGTGGGACGCTTCCTGGAGAGTTTCATTGTCAATTCAACAGGCGGTCCCCGTCCTGCAGGTCCTGGCCTGTGGCACTTGTGAACATTGGCCCCCAACAGTGGGCCACAGCCACACCCGTCCAGTGAGCTCAGGGCCCCCTCCCAATGGCCTGGCTCCTTCGGTGCCTCAGCCAGGGAGGGCTGCTCCCCGACTTTTATTCCTTGCTCTTTTGTGTTCTCTGCGTCTTGATAGTTAGCATCTAGATAGTTCTTCATGTTAAAATTTCTCTGTTTGCGTCTGTGGTTTACATCTGACTGGGCCCTGACTTACACAGTTCTTAGTTTCAGTTGTTGCATTTTTCAGTCATTGTTGTTCTTACCGGTTCTCTGATAAAAATCTCAGTGTGGTTGTATGCTTTCTTGACTGTATTAAAGCTATTTTGAAGTCCGTGTCTGAGAACTCCAGTGTCTGAATCACGTGTAGCTCTCTTTCTCTTGTCTTGTTTCTCTACTCAGTCATCTCATCTTCTCCACGGCTGTGCCCAACACACTTTTATTGACTGTCTGATGTTGTGTATGGAAAGCACTGGAGGATCTGGATGGGGTCATCTCCCGCCCGAGTGGGATTCATTTTCTCCTGCCCAGCTGTGAGAGCAGAAGGATGCGACATTGGTCCAAGCAGGGACGGAGACGCTCTGAGGCCGGCTTCAGGCTTTGCCAAAGGCTGGTCCGTTTCCAGTTGGTCCTTACTCCTCGGCTATCGCACTGTTGGGACCTCTAGTGGAAGTGCGAGGTGCTCACCAGGGCCCTTTCTCTCCAGCTTTTTCTCCCAAGTTCTATGAAACTGTGAAGCAGTGCTTGCCTTCTGGGCCCTGAGCAGCTGCTCTGTGCGTGTTCTGGGCCCCTATGGCCACGTGAGGCTTGGGATTTGGCAAATTCCCCAAGGGAAACATTTGTTGAAAATGGTGGGCTCACTTCCATGAAATTCTCTTCCCTCACGGAACTCGGCCCCTCAAGTCCTGACCCCTTGGATGGTCCTAAACTCCTCTTTGATCTTCTCAGACTCACGAGATGCAGCTATCTGCTGGGACTTCATGTCACGCACGGCAAGTCCAAATGTCCCCAGAGGGAGAAGCTTCAGCCTGCCTCCTCGGTTCCCCTTCTCGGGGCACGATCTCGGCTGTCTTGGTTACACTCCAGTGCCTTCAAACAGTAGTTGCTCTTGAATTTTAATTAGCTTTAATGGCCATTATTTGTGGGAGCATTGGTGTGGTGTAACATATTCTATAAATAGAGAGCATCTGTTTCATATAATCGACTTTTCCCCATAACCAGACTATAAGCTCTTATGGTCCGGGTTTTCCCATATTTTCAATTTCACACAACCTGATTTGGTCCTGAGCACACTCTTGGGGTCCAGCAAACACAATTTTATGTAGAAACCAAAAAACGGAAGTGATTAGTTGAATAATTTCAGTAAAATCATCCAGGGTTTTATTTATCCAGGCCCCCTGCGCAAAGTCCAGAGAAAGTGAGGAATACTTTGTTCTGGAGTGGGGACAACGCACAAGTGTTTGAGTTTCTTGAACAAATGTTATTTGGCTTCTATCACGGCCAACAACAACATTAGCCAAATGAGTAGTATTTTGCCTGGGTTTATTTTTCCCAGAAAGAGAGGAAAGGTCCTGGTGTGCGGCACAAGCACACTTCTCTCTAGAATTCGGTGTCACCAGGGCTGGAGGTTCCAAGAGGTGGTTTTGAGGAGAAGCAAGTTTTCCCATCATCGTGTTCCCTTCAAAGTTGAGTGAACATGCTCACAAGATACCCAAGTGCCCTTAATATCACATAATGGATCTGTCCTTCTAGAACCATCCATGGCCATCAGGTGCTAGTTTGGAAGTCAGACAGACCTGGGTTTGAATTCCAGTTCTCATCTGAAGGGCTCTGCAAAAGTCACCAAACTTCTCTAAGTCCCAGTTTGTCACCACTTAAAGGAGAATAGCAGTCCCCACCTCAAATATGTGTCATGAAGACTGAAAGAGGTAAGAGACAGTGAGTGAAGCACAGATGCACGCCAGCACAGAGGAGGTGCCCAGGACATGCCATTTTCCTTCCCTTCTCTCTCCTAAGCCTCGTTCTTCCCAGATCCTGCAGAAAGGCCTGCCTTCCTCTCCTAGGAACCCCACGGCACATTGCTTTCCCATCTGTCCATTTCCTGAAGTCAGATACTGGGCCCAGTGCATCCTCGGGCAGAGGGCCTGGCGTAGAGGAGGTGCTTGGGTGCAGCTCTGCAGAGTGAAACTGAACTTTGTTCCTCTGCATGTTCATTTCATGGGTACCTTCTCTGTGCTAGGATGTGGGGATGTGAAGAAGGCGGCGATGGACGCAGGCGGTGAGTCCTCCTGGGTGGTGTGGTTACCGTGGAAACGTGGAAGGTGTTGTGAGGGCACTGACGTGCCGGCTGTGGAGGGGAAGACCCCCAGTAGTGACTGTGCGTCTGCGTGGAGAAGGAAGAGCAGGAGTTGGCAGGTAGGAAAGCATGAGAAGACTTTCCAGGAAGAGGAACAGAATGAGCTAGGACTCAGAGGTGGGGAGGGGGAGGGGTTTGTGAGCCTCTGGCTGTCTAGATTAATGGAATCCCCTCTGAGGCTAGATCAACGGAATCCCCTCTGAGGCTAGATCAATG
>JABWHU010001774.1:25609581-25679957 GCA_014189135.1 Dicerorhinus sumatrensis harrissoni | reverse complement strand
GAATCCCCTCTGAGGCTAGATCAACGGAATCCCCTCTGAGTCTCGGCTGCTTCGCCTGTCCAGATGGGTTTCTACGAAAGTCAAAAAGAGACATGAGTAAAAGCTGTGGATAAGCCAAGGAGCCCGTGAAACAGGTGTCAACGCCACCTCCAGCCTGGTGTCCCGGATAAACCCCAGAGGGAGGGCTCGTTTCTCTTCTCTCTTCCCTATGGTGTTGGCCTTTGACACTAGTCATGTGATCTTGAGCTTCAGAACCCACATCTCAACCTTCAGTCTCTTTGTGGAGAAAATTCGGATAATATCAGCATGTGCTTCTTCGAGCTGCTAAGAGGGTCAAAGGATACTTTGCATGATTCTTAGCACAAAGCTGGACACCTTATAAACTACTATTATCTCTTCATTTTTCATCATTACCAGCTCAGCGGCAGCTCTGGGCCTCTCCCCCAGCTCCCTGGCTCTTTGCACATCCGTAGCACGTATGGGTCCCATCAACTGGTCCATGGGGCAGCTCAACTCTTCCCACCCCCCAAGGAGGAGGAGCACTGAAATCCTTCAGGGGGAGGATGGAGTCCTCAAGGCCATGCCTGCCCGTAGGTCCCCACTGGGGGAGGAGGGCGTGGAGGACTCCAAGAAAGCAGTGGAGAGAAGACGTTCTCTCTGTCATTCAGGCAGTTGTTCTGATGGGACCACCATTAACTCGGTGAGCTAGAAGAGAGATCCACAATCCTGACTCCCTCCTCCCCAAATCCCTGAGCTGGCGCGTCCATAGCTGTTGCTGACATCTGACCCGCACACCTGAGGCCCATGTCTTAGTTTGAGTTCCCCCAGAAGCAGACTGTGAGACGAGGATTCCAAGTGTAAATTGTTTACTTGGGAGATAATCTCAGGAACCACCAACTGGGGAGTGGGGACCTGAGACAAAGAAGGAAGTGGACAATCAAGGATGCATTTCCAAGCAAGTGGCCGTGGTAGGCAAGACTTCAGGCCATGGTGTCGAGGACATACCTTGACCTCCCGTCATCCCACTTGAGGGGCAAGAGAATGGGGTATTCATATGCCAACAGCCACCAGTCATTAGCTGATGGCTGCTCTGGGGGCTATTAATTCCCCAGCACCTCTGCCTGCTGTGCACCTGGGCAGAACTTTCTGGCAGCCTGAGGGTGGGTCAGGTAAAGAAAGGCAGAGGGCAGCGGTTGGAGGAATAGCCGTGTGCACTGAAATGGTGACACCAGGTGGGACTGGCAGTACCAGCCACGGCCTCTTCCCTGACCCCACACTGCCCTGATGACCCTTCAGAGGCCCCTCCATTTAGCTTCCTTCTCCGCTCAGGGCACAGGGAGAGGGAGAGGGAGCAAAGGAGAGCAGAGGACAGCAATTGTGAACCACGGACTGCTAGGAAGGAGCAATGGCTTTGCCATCTCCCAAGGTTCACACCATCAGCTCCAGCCAGGTGCCTCTGCCCCACACCACCTCCTCCTGGCAGACACTCAAGTTGGGTAGCCTGGACCAAGATGGCATCCAGCACGTGGGAACCATCGTGGGGGCGCTTAGAGAACTCTGCCTGTAGGTCTTGGGGAGCAGGCTTCTCTCCTCCCTCCCCCCTCATTTCCACCTCCTGATGCTGAATCTTCTGATTACCTGGAAAGCTACCTGGTGTCTTCCAGGTGCAGCCAGCCACAGGGCTCCTTGTCTGCCTCTGAGTCCCCTGCCAGAGAGAAAAACCCAGATCCAAGTGCTGAGCGAGTGCCTGATTTATTAAGGTTTTTGCCTCCATTACCTCTCCCCTCTCCTCCGACCCCGCTCCCCACCCTGATTCCCCAAGCTTCCCTCTGGGGTGCACAGACCAGGAGTCATCTTGAGGCAAATCGTGTCGGAGAATTTGATGTTCAGGTGCCTGGAACACAGGCTTCATCAGGCCGACTCCACCGCAGGGCCTTCTGGCACAGATCCGGTCGGAGGATGCGTTTAGGGAGAGAGAAAGGTCAAGATGAGGCTGCCAGGATTCCTTCTGCTGCTGGAGATAAAAGAAATACCCAGAAGACACGTTTATCACACGATCAGAGATGCTCAGATTGGGTGTTCCCTTGACGTCCCAGGCCCGGGCCCCTTCTGTAGCGTGCTAAGGGAGCCCGCTCGTTACTGGAAAGCTTGGATTGGGGAAAATCGCCCCCCCTGGATTGAGCTGTCGTCTGTTTGCCTTGTCTTCCAGGCGTCGGTGCCTCCTTCTGACATTTCCAGCCACGCGGGACCATTCAGCTCTTTCCGCCTCATTACTTCTCTACAAAACTTGATCACAGTGAGCGTTCCTGCCTCCCAGCTCCCCCAGACACACACGCACACACACACGTCTCCCTGAATTTATAACCAAACACCCGATGTCCCCGTCTCTTCCTCCTGAAGCAGATTTTTCTCTCTTTTCCACGCTGGGACTCTTCTCCAGATGTATCATAAGTTACAGACTCATAAAATGTCATAGGTTTGGGAAGGGCCTTTGGAGGTCATCAGGTCCAATCCTCTCATTTTACACACAGAAGAGCCAGAGGCCTAGAGGTCACAGGGGACGTGCAGGGACACGCAGCAAATTAATGGCAAAGTCGGCCCTGGAATTGATGTGGCCCGACTCCAGGACCGAGCTCTTTCTGCGATTCCAAACTCCACTCTAATCCGTTCATACTGTGGTCCTAAAAATAGGACCCTGAGCTGATGGGGTGACGCAGAGACCCTGGTTTCATTTTCCTTGTGTGAGCGAAGCGGCTTCCAGGAGCTACTCAGAGCTAGGGGCCGGCTTCCCATCCAGGTGCCTGCACTGGGGAGGAGCTGCGGCCAGGCTGGAGTGCAACCGGTGAGCTGCCCGAGCCACAAAGACGGTCCGGGGGCAGGAGTCAGCTGGACAAAGGTGCCCAACCTCTCAGAGAAGCGTTTACAGCTCTCAGAGATAACATGGAAACAAATCGTGAATAAACAGGGAGACTTATCCTTGTGGGAGATCAGCGACTGTTTTCCAGCCTTGACTCCCTGCAGTGGGATTAGCGGCTCTGACCTCCAAAGAGGGTGCAGAAGCCCACTTACTTCCTTGCTCCAGCTGACAGCGGGCTTGGCCGTTTGGCCGTCTCGGCCGTCTTGGCAGCAGAACTGGGCAGAGCAGCAGTGTGCCTGCTGAGTGGAGGCCTTCGGAGCGAGGCGTTTCTCCTCATGCCTCCTCCGTCCTCTCCGTCAGCCACGTATAGAACCTGCCCCAGGCTAGGCCTCCGGTCCGAAGAGAGCAAGGAGACTCACGGAACAGCTCTGGACTGTCCTGCAGCCGAGCCAGGCCGCCCAGATGGAGGAGCCCAGTGGAGCCACAGGACCCATGTGAGCAGGACATTACATGCTTGTTTCTGCGAACTAGTGGGCTTTGAAGCTGCTTGTTATGCACAGTCGTTATAGCGCTTGCTGACTGCTACACCTACACTCGTGACTAGGAGAACCACACATTGCAAAGACGTGCGCTGTTCCTAAATCAACTTACGAATTCAATACGTTATCTGATCAAACTCTCAACAGGAATTTTTGGAACTTGAAAAACAGATTCTAAATTATGTCTAGAAAAATAAACTCTATGAATAGCTTAGAACGTTTTGAAAACCATGAGCAGAGCTCTGGGCACTGAGGGAAGCTCACTCGCTAGACTTCAGGATGGAGGGCAGAAGGGAGGAGCGGGGCCTGTCCGTGGCGCAGATGAAGCCGTGGGGGGGCTTGAGAAGGAGCCCCCTGAGTCTGTGAGAAGCCGATAAATGATAATGAATGTTTGGGGAAACGGTAGATTAGTTCTTAAATAGTACGAGAAATTTTGGCAGTATATGGAGAATCGTAAAATAGGTTTCCCACTTCCTGCCATATCAACTAAATTAACTCCAGATGAACTCGGTACATAAATGAGACAGGTGCAACGATAGAGTTAATTTTAAAAATGCAGGAGCATACCTTTGTGACCTTGGGGTGAGGGGAAGGACTCTCTATCAAGACCCCACCAGCAGAAGTCATGAGAGAGAAGTAACTGGTGGACTCTGTCCCCTCCAGGTGATCCTTTCCTCCTAAGTGAGGGGCACCAGGGACCAGAGGAACCGGCGGGGCCAGGCTGTCTGCAGTGTGTGCACCTCGTGAAAGATTGACGCCAAGGACGCTTTAGGACATCCTGGAGAGCAAGAAGCAAAAGATGGGAAACACGGAGAAAATGAGCGCCAAACATGAAGAGGCGATTCCCAGGTGGGAGGGTGGCCCTCACAGGTACCCCGCTGACCAATCAGGGTGCAAACGGATGTTGGATATCACACTCAGAAAAGTCACGTTGTTACACTGAGATGCCCCCTTACAGCCATCACAGTGACAAAGTCAGAAAGTTTGTGACCACAAAGGCTGGGTCCTCAGAGCCCTCATGTGGTTCTGGGGGGGTGGGGCGGGGCACCAGGCAGAGCCTATAGACTGATGTGGAAGTTCCTAGTGAAACTGCATACCGGCCTGGATCAAGCCCGGTGATTCCAGTCCTGAGCGCCACCCTAGAGGGTGTCACCATGACGTGAGACACTTGAGGATGCTCACTGAGCACTGCTCGTGCAGCCGAGGACAGGAGGCATGCTGGTTATCCTTCCCTAGAGGAATGGCTGAGGAGTCAGAGGGCCAGGCCGTGGTCAGAGAGCTGAACCAGCTGTACGTGCAGGAACGTGGCCGGCTCTAGAACAAACGTCACCGGAGCCCGGGGTTGACTCGGGATTTCCAGGGGAGTTTGGTGCCCTGGGACGGAACTTTCGTGGGTTTTGGAGGACGTGGTTCCCTGGTCTGCCCACAGCCTGCCCGTGGTCTCTCAGTCCAGACCTGGGCCCCCTGCCCTCAGCTTCCTGCTGCACAGCCAGGCCCAGCCAGGTCTCTGGGCCCCTCCCTCGCCCCAGCATGCACCCTGGAGGTCAGGAAGAGAGGGGCTGAGGGGGTCCATCCCTCCCCCAACCCCGCTCCGTGTGTTCCTGAGCCCTGCCTCCCGCCATGCTGGCCCCACAGGAGCTCTGCCTCAGTTTCCCCATCGTGCTCCGTCGGGATCCTAGCAGCTCTGGACCCCAATGCATTTGTCTGGGGCCCTGCTTATCGTCTGCCTGACCAACCCTGGGACTCGCCGTATGGGCCAAGCTAGTTTACCAAGCCGCTGACCACGTGATTTCCAGGTGGTCACTGGCTGGACTCCCACGCTGTGCCTCGCTCAGCACTGGGGTCTTCTCACACACCAGGACCTGCCCGAGCCAGGCCCCAGCGTGTCCCAAGGCTTTCCTCTTTGAATGTGACCATCCTGGTCCTTGGCAGGCCAGCCCTGGTCCTGGCTTGGCCTCCAGCCTGGTGCCACAGAGCATTTGGGTTTCCCAGAGTGGCAAGGCTGTGCCTGGAGCAGGACTTAAGAATGCATCCTGTGTGCAGCCGTCAGCTCAGCAGGCACCACTGAATGTTTCTGGTTGAAATTCAACATGACACCAGCTGGGCTGGTGACATCTGACACATTATAGGGAGTGCTGCGTGGCCATGGATTTTGCCATTCTGTCTCCCCCACCATGGTCGACACCTGATGAGTGTGGGCCCAGACACTTAGACCGGGCTGGGCTGGTGGCACCCTACCCCATCCCCTTCCTTCCACTAAGAGCCCCATGGGGTGGAATTGCCACTTTGCCCCCTTGCAGCCCACACTGGGGAACCACGGGTGGTCCACTTGGTCCATTTGGCATCAGACTAGACCAACCCTCGACTTCACCCCTCCTGCAGCTTCAGGGATGGGCATGGGTCCTCTGGACCAGTGAGCTAGGCTAGGACTCAAACTTATTTACTTTTCTGTTGAATTGGAACCTGAAGAGATGTGGGTTTGGAGCTGCTGGGGCCACCTTGCCACGTGTGGAGCCTAAAAGTGGAGCTAACGTGGGAGAGAACAAAGTCAGAGAGGGGAGGAGACCAGGTTCTGATGATGTCATCTGAGCTCCTGGATCCAGCTATACCTGAAGCAGAGATATCCTTGACTTTTCAGCCATTGTCTGAGACAAGTCTCCCCTTCCTTCCTTCCTTCCTCCCTCCCTCCCTCCCTCCCTTCCTTCCTTCCTTTTTCTTTCTCTCTTTCTTTCCTTCTTTCTTTGTGTGTGTGTAAAGCCTGTTTTAATTTGATTACCATCACTTACAGCAGACAGAATCCTAACGGATAACAGCCGGGAAGTACACAGTAGTCTCCATGACCCGCGGAGGCTCCTGTCTGAGGCTCTGGCAGGGCCCCCTTTCCCCGGTCAAGCATTTCCCGGCCATGCTGGGTGTCCAGGGCTCTGTCTCGGATTGGCTACACCTGTCCCTCCTGTATCATCTGGATGGCGTGACAGAGAGGGCGGGTGGAGCCCCGCCAGCAGAGTGTTGGCTCAGGGGAAGGAGGACTTTTAAAGCCGAGGTTCCCGAGAGCGGAGGATGCTGCTCCGAGAGGCAGTCGGGGTCCTGTTTCAGGAGGATTCCAGCCGAGCCTGGCTGGCACTTGTAGGGATGCGGAAGCGGAGCTGGCCGCACTAGGAGGGCCAGGGCGAGACGGCCCCCGAGCCCTTCCCAACTGGCGTCTTCTAAGAAGCAGCACAGCATAGCAGATGCTTTGCACATTCTTCCTGCATTTTCTGGATTCTTCTGCATGCAAATGAAGCTCCCGTTGGCTCACACTGGCCGGGATATGTCAAAATCGGATGGTTGGCAGCAACAAGAGCCCACCAGGGTCCCCCGCTTGGAGCTGGCATTTTGCAAAATGCTGATGTGGCTGAGCATCTGAACGTGTGGCAGGCAGGCCGGATGCTGAAGCAGAACGGATAAATTCCGGCCAGGCACGGCCCTTGCTGGCTGCACGGGCACCTGCTGGCCATCTGCTTCGACGGCCATTCCAGGGTCCTGCGCCAGGGTCTGCGGGCCCCGGCGGAGCAGGATGCGGACATGGGGGACGGTGGTGTCGAATCCAAGCCCTGATCCGTGCGCAGCACCTCATGGCGAGTGCGCGTCTGCTTTTCCCGTGAAAGCATATTGTTGCCCTGTTTCCAAGGGGATAAACAACACAGAGAGGTGGAGGAGCCAGAACTCCAATCCAGAACTTTCTAAACCTCAAGATCCTCCCAGTGGCCTTGGATGGAGGCCCACAGCACCTGCGCTCCTGCCCTTTGGGAGGCTGCGTCTGCCACAGGTGCCTCTGCTATTCTAGAAGATGGATCTGAGTGGGCCTCTCAGGAGCAGGTCCTCAGGGAGCAGGAGCTCGTCGAAGGACCCTTGTCTCGGCGGCTAGAAACGGGTTTTGAGAGGGGTGGGGGAGAGGCCCCGAGTGTGAGCCTGGGTTTGAATGTCAGGAGAGTCCCGGGGAGCGTGAAGACTCTGGGCCCTGGGGGAGGTGAACCTGTCTGAGGAAGTGTGTGTGTGCAGGCATGTGCCTGTGCATGCATGCTCATTTGTGTGTGTACATGTGCACGCGTGCTTATGTGGGTGTGTGTGCATATGTGCCTGCATGCACGCATGATCATGCACATGTGTGTACGCGTGCACACGTGTGTGGGTGCACACGTGCATGCATGCGTTATGCACACGAATGTATTGAAAGAGAGGGCTCTGCTGGGGCCCTCAGCTTCCCCGGGTCAAACAGGCGGGTGATATCTGGCTTCTATCCTCCCCCAGGAGTCAGAGCTGCCAGGGTCCAAGCAGGAGACGCTGTGATGTGTCACCGCTGACGAGTCTGTGTGGACCACAGCACGGGACTCAGGTGGTGGGGCTGCGGTCTGCCTCCGGTGTGAGGTCAGGGTCCTCTTGCGCCCCCCGGGGCTGTCAGAGCCCCGTGGGGTGGGTCAGTGTCTCCATAACAAGGCAGATGTCCCAGGGGCTCATGGCCTCGCATGCTCCAGCCTTCCAAGGCCTGACCCGAGGCTGGGCACGTCCCATCGAGCCCAGGGCTGTAGGAAGGGGTTGGACTGCGAGGCGGGACCCGGGCCTGCCCCTGACCTGCTCTGTCATCTCTGCACATTGTTCCCTGGGTCTCATTTTCCCCAACTATACATGAAGACAGTGGCCTTGATTGGCCCATCTGTAGTGCATCCCAGGGGCCGGGCAGGCAGGAGATAGGCAGGTCTCCAGCCGAGGACCATGGTACCCCCTCTGCCCACCGCCAGCACCCTGGCAGCCACCCAACACTGGAAGGCGGAGCGGGCTCTGTGCTGCACCTTCCTCCCCGACCCGCGCCTGCGTGGCACAGCCTGGACGCAGTGGAGCAGGTGCTTCTTAACCCTCGGCCCGGGGTGAGTGCTCAAACGCAGTGCCTGTATCTCTCGCGGTATCTCGGTGCCCACAGGGCCGACCAGCCCCTCCCAGCATCAGGTGCCAGATGCCAGAAACTTCCGGGTCTTGCCTGCATTTCTTTGGGCAAAGGTGAGTTCGTTATTGAAAAACTGGGTTTGCAAACACAAAGAAAACTGGGAGCTCGGAGAAGAAAAGTCCCCCTCAGACAGGGCCCGAGTCACCGGCCCTCCCACCAGCTGCGAATTGCCAAATCAATCCCACCAGCTGCCACCTGCAGGCCCAGGTCCCTCAGCCGGGGGCAGCACAGGCCTCCCCTGGGTGGCCTTGGGGACTGGGGGGGCCTGAGCCGGGCCTCGGGCTCCAAGGCAGTGCTCAAGTCTGCAGCTGCATGTGTACCCAACAGCTCAATCTCTTTAAAGCGTTTTTAATTATTTGAGTCTCCAGAGAAGAAAGTTTTCTAGCTAGAAGCACAGGTGCCTTTTCGGGGGCAGGGAGCCCTCGGGACTGTTCTGCGGTGGAGAGGAATGGAGGACATTCCGGAGATCTGGAGATCTCCGCTGAGTCTGGAGGAGGGAAGCGGGGGTGCGGCGGGGAAGAGGGGCTGTGGCTGTAAGGGGGAGGGCACTGCAGCCCTTTACGCTTTCTCCCCTACCCCATGGCCGTGTTGGCTGTGAGGCAGGGGTGCGGGGGACCCCTTGTCACCCTTTCGTGAAATGTCTTCTATGCCTTCTAAGGTTTGTGCTTTGGCTGCTGTCTCAGGGCGGCCCAGGAAGCAAACTCTGTCCTTGTCTGTGGGGGGGAGGGGCGGGGGTGGGGAGGAAGGAGACAGAGGGAGGAGGGAGGGAGGAGAGAGACGGGGCCTGAATGCCCTCCCCGTGGCCCCCTGACCCCGAGCCTCTCCCACCAGCCCCGGACCCCAGCCGCACCCCACCTCACGCACTGAGCTCCCTCCCCAGCACCCAGGGAAACAGCTGGACAGCAGTTCCGCTGTGGCACAGAGACCCCTGACCCTCCCCAGCCTTATCTCTGGTTGCTGTGCCCTCGGCCTTCGTCCTGCTTGGGGAGCTGCACTTGGGGAGCTGCACGGCGGGCTCCTGCCGCCCCGCCTCTCTGAGTCCCTTCAAGGCTGCCCCCCCGCCAGCCGCCCAGGTGGCTGAGCAGAGGGCGGAGGATGGACAGTGGACGGCCGCTCTGATCCAGCTCCCAGCATCCGGGCCCCAGACTCGGTCCCAGGCCTGAGGACCCAGGACCTGACAAGGAGGGTGCCAAGTGCCCTGTGAACCTCTGCGTGCCTTCCCTCCCCCCCAGGCTCCAGGGAAAGAGGCCCGGAGGGTTCTGGAGGCCTGCAGTTTCTGTGGGCACTCCCTGCAGCACGGGCTTTATTGTGGGGAGGCTAACCCACCCAGAGGACGCTGACAGCCCAGGAGGGGCCCATGGCAGGGGGGCGGGGCACTCCCTCCGCCCCTCCCCCTTCTGATGCCCTCTGCGGCCATCTGGCCTGCCTGGACCTGAGGGCGGGGGGAGGTCTGTGAGGTGTGACCTGCAGTCAGGGCCCCAGCCCCGTGGGGATGGCCCAGCACACAGACACGTGTTCTGCACTCTTGGTCAGCGGGACAGCGGCAGCGGAATCGCTCTGGCCACCCTGATGAGCAGTGAAGGACACAGGCTCTCAAACCCATGGGCCGTGCCTCGCCCCCTCGGTGAGCAGCAGAGGGTGGCCAGGAGTGCAGAGCTTGGGGTCCCATCCCGCCTTCCACTCCAGACCCCTGGGCCTCGCTTCTCCCATGGAGGGAAGCAATCGTTCATTTGCATTCCCTTGTTCGTTCATTCAGTGCTGTCTACTGATCTCTGAATCTTGCCACAAACAGCGGCCCCTAACCCGGGGGTCACTGTGTGTAAGCTTTGGGGTCAAGGTGACTTGGCTTCACAGCTTCCTTGGGCAATTTTTGAGCCATGTGACCTTGGGCTTGTCACTCAACTGCTCAGAGCCTCTGGTCCCTAATTTCTGACATGGGACGGAGGCTAAATCATGGGTCCTGCAAGGGCAGAGGGCGGGTTAAGTGTGATATTCGTACAAGAGCCCCCCACCCAGAAAGACGGCTGTAATGAGTGCGTGCGGCCTGGGCCTCGGGCCTTGAGAGCTCCGGTCCCTTCTGTGGACAGCAGGTGGAGAACGCCGCAGCCGAGGGTGAGCAGGGAGGAGCGGGAGAGACTGACTGGGCACCCTCCACGTGCCCCCCTGCTGTTAACACACCCTGGCCCTGGCCACCTGGCTGGGGGCTGGGGTGGTACCCGACACAGGCTGGGCCCATGACGGTTCTCCATCCTCCCAGTGGTTGGTTCAGAGAGGGGCCAGTCACGAGGCACGGCCAGTCGAGCTTTCCCTTCTCCCGGGGGACATCTCCTGCAGGAGAGAGGACGGTGGGGGGGACCTGCTGGCAGCCCCCTTCCCCCACACTCTGTGGGGAGAACAGCGGATGACCTGGCACAGCCACACTGGGATGGGCAGAGTTTCCTGCTGCATCCAGCCCTCTGCCCAGCATAGGGAGCTCTGGCCCAGCCTCTGGCTTTCAGACCAGGAGCCCCCAGTCCTGTCCACATAAGCCAGGCCAAGGCGGGGTCTCTGGCCCCACAACTAGAAGAGCCCCTGCCCTATAGCTATGATCCAGACCAGGGTGAGCGGCTGTGGCTCGCCCAGACCTTGGGACAGCACAGGAGGGAGAGGGCAGGAGGACTGTGGACCCCCTCTGGGCAGCCCGACTGCCCCTTCACACCGCAGCCGAGCCTCGGGCTTGCCCCTTACACTTCTGTGCCGCTCCAGCAGGTTCCCCTCCTACCCGCCCGGTACCCCTCCTTCTGTTGGCTAGGACCCCTAGGTCTGCAGAGTCCACTCACCGTCCCTCCAGTTTTGTCCAGAGACTGTCCGTGAGGCCTCTGGCTCATCACAGCGAAGTGTCCTCATGTGGACTAACGATGCTCAGGGTCACTTTCACAGAAAAGCAGGAGGGGAGGTGCCTGTTCCTCTGTCTTGTGCTTGGGCTGCTGTATCCCTGCCCTAGCACCCCTGGGCCAGCCTTCAAGGGCAGAGGGGCCATCCATTCTGTCCAAGCAGGGAGCCTGTGATGGGCTGAACTGTGTCCTCCAAAACTCGTATGCTGAGTCCCATCCCCCAGGACCTCAGGATTGACTGTGTTTGGAGACGGGGCCTTTACAGAGGTGACTAAGGTAAATGAGGTCACCAGGGTGGCCCAGATCCAATCTGACTGGTGTCCTTATAAGAAGAGGAGATCAGGACACAGACACACACAGAGGGACGACCACGTGAGGACACAAGGAGGAGACGGCCCTCCACACGCCAAGGAGAGAGGCCTCAGCAGGAGCCAGGCCTGCCCACGCCTAGATCTCAGACTTCCAGCCTCCAGGACAGGGAAACAGTGCATGTCCATTGTTCTGCCCAGTCTGTGGCCCTCTGTCATGGAGGCCCCTGTGGGCTAATATAGAGACTGCGGCTCACAGAGGGACAACGCCCAGCTCAGGACCTGGCCGGGCCCAGCCACACAGCCCACTAGTCACTCTTCAGGCTCAACTCCATCCTTCACCTCGGTGTCTCTGCCAACTCAGGGCCCACCTCAGGGCACAGGACACTCGCCGTGTGGCTGGAGGACAGATGAGGCTGGGATGGGGACTCAGCACCCCAAAGGCGGTCCTCCATTCACCCTGCCCCAGGATTCACAGTGTGTGCACACGTGAGCATGTGTGTGAGAACGTGTGCATGCACCTGTGTGCCTTGTGTGTGCATGTGTGAGAGCACGTGTGCACGGGTGTGCGTGTGTTTGCATGTTGTCAGGGCTACCGAGCTGCATGAGGCCCCACCCCTCCCTCAGGGAGCGCGGAGCCCCAGGGCGAGTAGGTGGGCGGAAGCTGGTGCTCAGGGCGACCTTGCAGCTATTAAAATGGATGAGGCACTGCAGAGCTTGACCTGGAGCGACTGGCCACGGCAGATTACTACCTGAGGAGAAAGGCTGTGGGGACAGAGGCAATGGGATTCCGTTTCTGTTAAAAAACAAAAACAGCCAAATTATATATAAAAATGTAGTGTATTTGTCCGTGTTGGATAGGATTGAAGAAACTGAGGCAAGCTATGTGCCATTCCATCATCACTGGTGACCCGACAGGGCCGGCGGGGGAAGAGACGGGTTTCTGCACACAGGCCTGCATTCTTGGGATTCTTGAGTGCAAATGACTTTTGTCAAGAGAAGCCGGTACAGGAGAACAGACAGACAGATGGGGACAATCCTGTGATGGGGGGACGTGGGTGTTGCGGGAGCCGGGGTGGGGTGTGGAGGCTCCGGGGCACTGCTGGGCTGGCTCCAGAGTGAGGGGAGTGGCAAGGGGCGTGGAGGCCCGGCCCCACTCTGGGGACACAGTCATTCCTCATTCGGAAAGCACTGGTTCTGAGGAGGCCGGGGCAGGTGTGAGGCTGGGAAGGAGGCCGGCCGGCCGGGAACCCTGGCCCAGGAGCTGGAATGTGATTCTGGGGTGCTGTGGATGGAGGAACCGGGCCCAGACCACGCAGGCCCCGCACGGGCTGGGGGCGCCCAGGCTGCGGGACGCTGCCTCTGGGCGTGGGCTGTTGGCCGCCTGCAGGACAGGCCAATGGGCAGAGTGGGAGGTGGTTCCACGCCCAGGGCCTTTCCTACCGACCCTCCATCCGCCCGGCTCTTTCCAATCAGCTCTCCCTGGGGCCTCTGAGGGGGCTGGACGGGTGGCCACTGCTAGCAGCCACCCAGCCACAGCTTGCCCCCACCCCACAACCTCCAGCAAAGCCCTGCGGGCCCCTCCTCCCTTTGCTGCCCCTCTTCTGCCTGGGCCCCCCTCCCCGCAGTCCTCTAGGTGCCCCTTGCCCATAGAGCCCTCCTTCGGTCCTCAAGAAGACCCGGACCCCTGCCCCAGGCTGCCACAGCAGGCCTTCTAGCCGAGCCGTAGCCACCACCTGCGTCCGGCTTGTTCTTACCCCATTTCAGGAAACAGCCCAGTTGAAGGCCGGCACGGTGTGAGGCCCTTTGGTGGAGGTTCTGAAACCACCGAGCTGCTTCCTCTGTTTCACAGCCCTCAGCACAAGTCACGGGAGGCTCCACAAACATCTGCAGGGGAAGAGCCTGGGGGCGCAGCTGCGGCAGGGGCAGGGACACCCGCCAGTGGCCGACTCAGCCTCTGAGCTGTCTCTGCCACCAACTAGACTGGTCTGGACAAGTCCCTTCCCCATGCTGGACCTCAGTGTCCCCATCTACAAACACAGGGTAGTTAGGAGGATGCTCTGTGGGGTCCACTCTAGGCAGATCAGCCCACATCAGGGTTCTCAATCTCAGCCTCGATCCACTGACACTGGGCCGATCGTTCCTTATAGAGAGCTGCCCTGTGCGCTGTAGGATGCTGCTCAGCACCCCTGCCTCCACCCAAGAGGTGTAGCAGTGCCCCTCCCCCGCTGTGACAACACAGATGCCTCCCGACGTTGCCACATGTCCACTGAGGCAGGACGTTGCCACCCCCAGTGAGAACCCCCACACCAGAGAGCTCATGACCTTGACTTAGGGCTCCCTGCCCTGGATCTATAGCAACCCTGTGCACATATGAACTTTCTGGAGAGAAGGCTACGAGACCCTAAAAGGGGAGTATGTGCCCCCCAATTGAGAAGGGCGGCTGGTGGGCCTCCAGGAATGCAGCCCAGAGTGCGACACCTGCCATCCTTGCAAAGAATCTGTGGACGGCTCATTGGCTTCCTGGTGCGAAGCTGAGCTGTCCCTCTGGGACTGCTCACGTGTCTTGATCACGTTTCTTGACCCCAGAAGGTCTCTCGGTGCTTCCTCCCCTCACCATCGCTCATTCTCTGTAGAAAAATCTCTTCCACACATTGCTGCTTTAGCAGAAGTATTCCTGTCGGGTCTCTAAACCCCCTTGATGGAGGAGGGCTGTTACATGTGCAATCGCCTGCACTTATTTACATATCAGTGCAAAAGGGGGGCTGATTGTTCATCTGGGTGACACAGCTGCACTGGCAAGAGGACGTCTATTAAAAGGCCTTCGCTCGGCACAAGCTGCAGCATCTAATTGGCTTCTCGGGGACTTTTTTTTTATTATTATTATTTGCTTGGGGAACTGTGCATTGAACAAACGATATTAAATGACTATTGTCTCAGTCTTTAAGGAATTACCAGCTGAAAAACAACACTGAGATGTCATCGTAGTGTGACGATGGCTCTGGCACAGCCTGGCCGTGGACGTGGGCCTGTCGCGTTTCTGATCGATAATAAGCTGGTTTCAACAGTGGTGCGCTAATGCTCTGCTTCTGCAGAACCTGCAATTAGCCGGCATAGATTTTCCTCCCCTTTACGACGACCACAAGAAACAGCGGAGCTACATGGAAATATAGCGCCTTCAGGAATGTCCATTGAAAGCGTGTAAGATTTTGAGCATCTATGGAGTGAAAGGACAGGGCAGAATTGGGGGCAAGGATGGAGTGGCAGGGGCACTGTAATGAGCTCTGTGCCTTCCCCGACCGTGGCGCTCAGAGTGGGGCTTCTGATCCCTGCAGTGGGGTCTCGGGGGGCCCTTCCCGGACCAGACGAAGCAGAATATCCGAGGGTGAGGCCTGTGGAGCTCCATAGTGAAAATTCTCATGCCCGCCAACACTGCTCTCGTGCTTCCGCTTTTGAACGGGGTGACAGTGTCCCCTCTCCCGGCGGGCCGTGAAGTTAACATAGAGTGTAAGGACGGGTTTGGTTGGGTAGGGCCAGGGGTTCGCTGTTGCCACCAGCACCAGTAGGCGGCACACTGCCTGACTCTGCAAGCTCAGTGTGCGCCTGGGGCCTGGAGAATACCCGCCAACACTGTGCCGACCAGGGCCGCCAGCGGTACCCAATGGCGCGACTGTGCCCCAGGGGATGCTGGCAGTGTCTGGAGACACTTTGGTTTGTCACCTCTAGGGGGGAGGCTGCTAGTGCCTCTCGCGGGTGGAGGCCAGGATGCCCCAAACGTCGGTAGAGCAGGGGGTGAGAGCCCCTGGGGTGGGAGAGGGTAGGTAACAGGATGGGAAGAGGGGGGCTACTTTGGAGTCAGGGAGCCAGAGGGACTCTGAGGACCCTGGACCAGCTGATGCTTTTTGGAGCCGGGTCTCCTGCCTTTCCTGTCCACTCTCAGCAGTCACGCCTGGCCCGGTGGGCCCCGCTGTGCGCCAGGTGCTTCCCCCAGGGCTCCTGACCTCTCACAGGGCCCTGTGAGGCCGACGTCTGGACTCTACTGGAGAGCTGGGCACGGGGGCACTCAGGGAGGCGGAAGGCTCAGCAGGTCACCCCGAGGTCCAGTGGCTGAGCTGGGATGACCCAGGCCCATCAGTGTCCCCCAGGCCTTGTTTGCTGCCTCCTTTCACTCCCTCAACCATCCCTGCCAGACACTCGCTGAGCCCCTACTGGGGACCGAGGGGCTTGACTCCCGCCCTCCAGGTGTTCCCAGGTGGAGATAGGTGCAGGAAGCAACCTGAGCTGGCAGGTGCCCCAGGAGAGGGACTGCCGGCCGCTGGAAGGCACTGGGCCCTCCCAAACTGCGCGCGGCCTGCTCACCTGCCTTTTTCTTTAAAGACACATGTTTAGCAACACTCTGTAGAGCACCTGCCCTCCCGGGGCCTGGAACACGCGGTCAGTTGATGTCTGAGAGCGTTGTTGTCTCATCTTACTCACAGGGACTGGCTGCACAGAGAGCTTGGAAGCCTGTGCGTCCCACCCAGCAAGCAGCTAACGAGCAGAGCAAGGGCTGAAGCCAGCCGGGTGGGCCAGCCAGGCCTCTGGACTCCTGCCACTTGTCACCATGGTGGGGTCCAGCCACGGGACCAGGAGGCTGAGACCCATGATCAGCCCCGCAGCCCGCCTTCCAGTCCATACTTAGCAGTGCAGGCATCGGGGCTGTGTGGGGAGCAGGCTCCTCCAGCAGGTGAGGGCTGAACTGGCCTGAGGGGCTGGAGCCACGAGGTCAGAGCATGCATGTGGGCAAAGCCTGGGCCACTCAGGCTCTTTCTTGCTGGCTGTTCAGGCCTGAACGCAGGAGGAAGCTAGTCGGGTTCTCTCCTCTTCCCTGTCCCTGCCTCCTCAGCTCTGGAACCTCTGGGGCTGTCAAGGGAGCTCTAATTAGAGGCCTCCGCAGGTGACACGCACAGAGCAGCTATAACTTCTCCGCCACCGCTGCCATCGGTGAGCGCATGAAAAGCCCTGGGGTGGTTTCCATCATGATCCCGAGGTGCTGACCTGCTGCCAAGCCGCCTCTGGGGAGAAAATCTGACATGTGGGATGCGCTGACAAGCGGCAGGTTTGGGGCGTGGATGCTCTGCAAACACCCTGGGAGAACAGGCCGGGGGTGGAGACAGCTGGGAGGCTTCATCTAGGGGGCGAGGCGTGCGTCATCCAACAGCAAGCTTATAGAGGAGCCAGCCCCCACTGACCCCGCCGCCACCCAGCCCATCAACTCAGGTCAGAAAGGGGTGCTGGGGGTGGAGGCCCTAGAGAAAATTCCAGAACCGTGGACAGGTACATGCAGTCCGCAGAGTAAGTTATCAAGTTCAAGGAAGAACAGAGCTGGAATGAGTCTCCCAGAATGAAAACATAACATTTCAGAGGTAATTTCACAAAAGGAGTCATCAGACCAATATATCACCCTGTCGATTTAACTGCAGGGTTCAAAATAACCTTTGCTCTGATGTTTATTGAATCGTGGAAGCCGCGAGTTCCCAAAGAAAGAATGTAAATGTTAGGGACACATCTGCCTCAGATAGCCTGTGACGCGCTGTCACGGATTGTTCTAGAGCCAGCAGGAGGCTTAGGCTGAGTAACCACCTTACACTCTGAGCCCTGGGATTCGGGTTCCAGGAGAGCCACATCCAGGGGCACCTCCTGGGATGGAGGCAGCCAGGATTCAGTGTCAATCAGCGAACACGTACTGAGCACCCACCATGGGCTGGGCCCTGGGCTGGAAGATGAGTCAGGACCAGCTGGTGCCATGGAGGGAGCCCAGGCTAGAAAGGAAGCCGACTGGGAGACAGGAGATCGTGGCTCACCTCTCCACCCGTCCACCGCTCACTCGTCCCACACCTTCCAGACCTGCATGTGGTCACCCCACTGGCCCTGCACTGTCCGATGTGGCAGCCCCAGGCCACATGTGGGCACTGAGTCGCTGACAGGTGGCTGAGATACTCTACAGGTGTAAATACACACTGTATTTCAAATACTTCGTGCAAAACAAGGGTGTAAAATGTCTCCAACTGTTGTTATAGTGATTACATGTTGAAATGACAATATTTTGGATATACTGGGTTAAATAAAAATATTATTAAAATTAATTTCGCTTGTTTCTTTTCATCTTTTTTTAATGCAGCTGCTAGAAAATTTTAAATGACGTATGTGATTGGCATTTCTCTTGGACAGACACTTGAAGTTCAAAGCCAGCCTCTGCCACTTAGCTGATGTGTGACCCAGGGCAAGTCACTTAATGCTCTGTGCCTCGGTTTCCCTTTGCAAAGTGGGATAATCCCTCCCATGTTAGGTGGCAGTGAGGAGTGAATGAGTCTCTGTGGGAAGCGGAGAGCATGGTCAGCTCCGGGCTGGGGGGTGGGCAGGTCCCAGGCCACAAGGGCCTTGGTGATGGGCAGACCTGGCGTGCCGAGTCCTCTCTGTCCTTGGAGCGTTCCATGTGACAGGAGCCCCTCAACGTGGGGACGTTACTGCTGCTTGAACGAGCCCAGGTGTCAGGCTCCAGAGCTTAGCAGCCTGCCCGAGGGAGGGCCCGGCTCCCACCCCTCTGCCTGCTGCCTACTGCCCCAGGACCACGCTGGGGGCTGCGGGCTCCTCTCCCCACAGGCTTCCAGCTCCGCTTCCCGGCCCAGCTCTCGTCTCCCCCAGGGAACTTGGGTCCTAGCATCTTCTTGCAGGGACCAGTGGATGGGGAAGGGGCTCCTTTGAGGTGATTGCTGCTAAGACAGAGGCCACCATGTGGTCACTGCCACGGCCACCAGGCCACTGGGCTGCGGGTGCTGGGGTTGCAGTACACTCTCTGTGCACTCAGCCCAGATGGGGTCCCGGGGCCTCGCAGGCTCCTCTGTGCGTGGAAAAGCCCAGCTGGGCCAGGTGTGCGATTTTCTGTCATCACTGCTGATTATCCTCCGGCTTCCGGAGGAGACCGCCTCTGACGTGGCTGCCTGTTTGCCAGGAGGCTCTATCAAAGGCCCCTGGAGAAAAGGGGGGCCTGCTGGAACGTGGGCAAAGGAAAGGCCGAAGCCACAGGCAGCAGCCGTAATTGCCCCAGAATCTGTGCGTGGCCATCGCCTCGCACCCCCGGTGTGGGGGACACCTGCTCTCCGGGCCCCCTGGGAGGCGTGGGCTTGTCTCCCCTCTGGATCAGCTGGGACACGAGAGCCAGCTCCGGGGCCAAGTTCCTCTTCTCTCATTTGGTGAAAGGGAACCCAGAACCTTCTCTGGAGGGAGAGGAGGCACCATCCCCCACCTTGCAGAAAGCACAGGGGGATGAGGGAGGGACCAGGGTGCTGCCTGCACTGTGCAGCTGTTGAGACTGCCGATGGCCCAGGTCTTGGCACCAGAGGGAGGAGGGGTGGCTGTGGCCCAGGCGCCGTGGCCGCGTGGGGCTGCCTGCAGGCTCTGTGCCAAGGCCTGAGGCACACAGTGCCCTCGGGAACCTCCCCAGTGGCGGGCAGCCGACTGTGGGCTGTAGGACAATTCCGGGCAAATGCCTCCTTCTCTTGCCATCATTAACCTCCAGAGCCCCTCAGCTCTGCAATGGTGACCTGCACCCTATGATCAGTGTCACCTCCGGCCCTCCCCACCCGTAGGACCTGGGCTTTCGTTTTCTTTCAGCCGCAGTGGGTCAGAGGCGCCTGCTGGGAGCAGCAGGTGGTGGTGGGCTCCGCTGAACATGTGCCCTCCCCGTGTAGCCTCCACGGGGAGGGAGCACCACCACTCCTTCACTCACCCCCCGGAGGAAGAGACCCGGCCTGGGCTCTGATACTGGGGGGTGCGTTTGTGGGTGGAGGGGAGGGGTGGGTGGAGACCAGCGTGCTCAGTCCCTTACCTGCCATGTGTCACCTGGACTTGGTCAGAATGAAGGCTCTGAGTCAGCAGGTCTGGGTGGGGCCTGACATTCCACGTTTCTGTTGGGCTCCCAGACTTTACCCCTTACTGTGGGTCCACAGCCGACATTCTGAGGAACAAAAGTTTAGACCACATGGGGGATTTTTTGGCTGGATGGCCCCAGGACGCCTGCCGTCCCCTTGTGCCCACCCTTTGCCTTGTGCCAGAACCTCTCCTCCTGTCACGAGTGGGGTCTGTTTCTCCCCACCTTGGATCCGGGCCTCCTTTGGCCCATAGAATTTGGCAGAAAGAGTCTGTGGAACTTCTGACCCTGCAGAGGCCTTCTTGGAACTCTGCTGCTGCCCACGAAGCAGGCTGAGGTGGAGACATGGCCCTGCCGAGAGCAGCACCAACTCCTTGCACGTGCCTGAGGCCGCCCGGACCATCTCACCCGCTGACCGCCAGCAACCGCTGCCATGTGAGTGAGCCCAGCCGAAGGGTCGCTCAGCCGAGTACAGCCCCACTGCCAGCTGGGGGACAATGACACAGCTGGTCTTTGTCCCTGCTCTTGGCACAGAGCTTCAAAAACCCTTGGGACTTCCTGAGTGATGAGAACGTCATCAAGACGTGTTATTCAGAAGGAGCCCCTTGACCACACCCAAGTTCATGCAGTGTTAGATGGCCCTTAGGTGGTTTCAGGGGATAGGCTGGCCATGCTAGAAAGACCAACCACGTGGACAAAGGTTGGAAGTTTCGGTGCCTCCCCAACCTCTGGGCGTGGGGTGGCGGGCTGGAGGGTGGGCTGGAGACTGAGTTCCGGCAGGCAGCCAACGACTTACTCAAGCACGTCTGCGTAATGACGCCCCAGGTAAAAACCTCTGGATGGGGGGCCCAGGGGGCTGAACACATCAGGTGCCCGGAGGGTGACGCGCAGGGATTCCACGAGGAGAGGCCATGCAAGCTGGGTGGCCCACCACAGAACCTGCCCTCTGCCTCCTCCCGTCTTCCTGCTCCCGGTTATACAATTTGTAGTAAAACTGTGCTCATCAGCAGTGTGGAAGATACTCTGGGCCTGGCCCCTGTTGTGGGAGGTGACCCCCGCCCAGCTAGGACACGCCCAGGGAGGCTGGATCCACTCTGTCTCAGCTTTAGGGAGACTCAGCGATTCCCAGAGGAGAGGTTCGCCTGTGGCTCATGTTCTAGTGGCCCCTCGCCATCTCAGTGGAACGACCTTGAGGCCGAGGGCAGGGAATGTCTTGGGGAGGGTGCTGGGAAGCCACTCAGCTAATTTCGTGCATTCCTTCAGTCAGAGACCGACAAGTGTCCAGGAGACTCCCAGGCGGCCCTGCCAGTGCCCAGGGGACGACTACACTCCTCGCTTTGAGTCAAATCCCAGCTAAATACGAGCTTTGGGCACCCGCTGAGAGGGACCCTCTGCGGTGCCCGTCAACTGGGGACTGTGGTGGGTGGTGGGTGAGGGCGTAGGTACCACAGATCCAGAGTCCCAGCCATCGTAGCATCTCCACCTGCTGGGAGACAGAACGGCTAATAGAGGAGCTACCTGTCAGTGAATGAATGACTGCGTGGGGAGCTGAGCAGACAAGACAATGAAAGAAAGAAAAGGCTACAGCAGACACAACTTCAGTTGTTATCTGACGGACTGTGTCATTCTCTCTTACCTGAAGTTGTTCACTAAGCAGCACTGAAGTGCCCTGAGGGTGCGGGGTGCTGTGCTGTGGGCACCGAGAGGGACGGGCCGGATCCTGTCTCCCGTGTGGACAAGCAATGGGAGCAAGGAGTCAGATTGACGGGCTCCCGTGTGGGGCCTGGGCCCTGTGCCGCCCAGACCCCGGCTCATCCTGTCTACACACCACACTAGGAGTCAGATTATGGTGCTCACCCATTTCCAAATGGGAGGGGGCTTAGGGAGATGAACAATTTTGCCCAAAGGCGCTTGCAGGCTGGACAAGGACCCCATAAGGTTAGTGCTTTTCTCATGTGTCACTCTGTTTCAAATGATGGCTGAAGGAGTCTCAAGCTCTGGAGCCTGCTGCCCAGGGTTCCTGAGACCTGTGGCGGGGGGGGACTCGGGGCACCCCCCCTTCTGTGGATGGGCTTGTCGTGCTACACTGGGCACAGGAGCTCATCAGCACCAAACAGGTCAGCGGGTGGCAGTGGGTGTAACCACAGAGCTCCCTGCAGGTGGGCGCCGCGAGTCATGATTTATCACGGGTGGACTTGTGGGTGAGGAGGGGCAGGACCACATGAAGAAGGAAAAGAAAAACACTGTGCCAAAGAGCGCACACGCTCACATTATGCAAAACTAGGCAGCGGTGTGTTTGGTATTAAGAAATTACATAAAGTTTTTAAATAAATTAATTAATCATCTTAAAGGTTTTATAGAAGGAAGAAATTAGGGCAAATCCTGAGCTGAGGGTCTGTTTGCTAAAATAAGCAAAAAATAATAATAATAAAGTTTTCTCTCTAACATTATTCTCGCGTTGTTGCGTTCTGCACCAAATGGCCGTAGGTCCTGTGTAAATGCAATCGGAGAGTAACACAGCAGTTTTTCCGTCCCGGGACAGTATGATACCATGCACGCTGTTCTATTTTATTGTATATATATTACATCAAGAGGCAAAGTTTACATCTCTGGATGTCCAGTTTCCTGAACCACCTCCGACTTGCGCGGTTTCCGGGGCATCCTGAGACAGTCACCTTATCAGTAAGCCCGGGGGGACTGGAGCAGTGGCCGAGGCGGGGGACAGGACGTGTCTCTGTGCGAGTTCTGGATCCTTTCCACGGGCAGGGCGGAGGAGAGGGCAACCTGGCATGGGCCTGGTTAATAGTTAAAGTAATAATTCTTAAAAATAGTAAAATATTTTAATTTAATATTATTTAATATTAAAACTTGAATTTTTGAATGAACTCTCCGAATGGGCCAGAGTAACCTCTGCCCATCCACTGGGCCGCTGCATGAGGAGGCTACTGTCAACGCTCACCCTTCACCCGACCTTGGACAAAGGTAACTGTCCGTTATTGTCCCCGTTTGCAGACACAGAAAATGACTCTCAGAGGGAAGGGACCTGCATCCACTGCTTTCACAGTGCCAGGAGCCCTGAGTGGGGCTGAGCTGGAGCCCTCAGGGGTGGGTGGGCATGGCCAGGCTGCCTCCACCCTCCCCAGTCCTGCTCAGGGACTCGGACCATTAGCCTCGTTAAATTTGGCTCAGAACCAAAGAGCTTTAATTGTTCCCCCAGGGGAAACTGGGCTCCCCTCCCCACCTCAACCCCTGCAGAGGGCAGGCAAAAAATAAACTAAAATAAAATAAAACGTCCTCAATCCATCAGGCTCCTGATGAAGACAGACTGCTGACACGGAGCAGAGCTCTGCGCGGGGAGTTATTAAGCGTGGAAGGGACTGGTTCAAATTAATTGGTTCAGCTGTGACCTCTGGTACCCGAGAAAGGTTGGGAGTGTTGACTACAGAGGGCGGAAAAACCCTGCCAGGCGGACACAGTAATTGGGGGGACTCGGCGCCAGCTGGGTGGTCCGCGAGCAGACTGTTTCCTGCCTGCCCCAGAGCCCTCTGTGACGTCTGCCTGCCAGTCTGAAGAGGGAATCAGAAAATCAGCTGAGGGAGCGTGAGCCAAGGGGACTGTGGGTGACTCGGGGGGCAGCTGGTAGCCATGGGGAGTATGTAGGAGCCATGGGAAGCTGGTGGGAGCCATGGAGGGCTATGGGAGCCATGGAGGGCTATGGGAGCCATGGGGGTCTGTGGGAGCCATGGGGGTCTGTGGGAGCCATGGGGGTCTGTGGGAGCCATGAAGGGCTGATGGGAGTTATAGGAGTCATGGGGGCTATAGGAGACATGGGGGGCTGTGGGAGCCGTGGGGGGCTGTGGGAGCCATGAAGGGCTGATGGGAGTCATGGGAGTTATAGGAGTCATGGGGGCTATAGGAGACATGGGGGGCTGTGGGAGCCATGAAGGGCTGATGGGAGTTATAGGAGTCATGGGGGCTATAGGAGACATGGGGGGCTGTGGGAGCCATGAAGGGCTGATGGGAGTCATGGGAGTTATAGGAGTCATGGGGGCTATAGGAGACATGGGGGGCTGTGGGAGCTGTGGGGGGCTGTGGGAGCCACAGGGCCTGGTGGCTGCTGGGAGAGAAGGCCCGTGGCCTTTCTCTGTGACTGCATCTGTAGAGGGGGATACAGGGGGAAGAGACCCAAGGCTGCTAGAGGCGAGTCTGGTATGCAGAAGCCCGCAGTCAGAGGGGACCCAGAGTCCGTGGCCTCAGAGAGAGACGTGCTCCAGTGAGGTGCAGGGGCCACCTGGGCTTCGCACCTGGGCAGGGGCTGCAAAACGACGCAGCCTGTTACTTGGGTGGGGAGAGCAAAGGCGGCCCCTATATGTCCCTAATGCCAGTCTGGCCCCCCCCTCAAGCCCCGTACCCCTGTGGCTGGGACAAAACTTGCACTCGGGCACCTCTGGATGACGTTTCATGCCACCCGGTCATTTAAACGGCTCTCAGGCGGCGCTCCAGGGGATGAGTGTTCCCTCTTGTGCTCTGAGGTGGCTTCTGGGAGTTTGGGGTTGGGGGCTACTCTGACGTTGGGGCGGAGGAGGGAAGGGCTTCTTGCCCCTACAGGTGACCCCCAGTCCTGGCTGTGGGGCAGCCGCTCGGGTCTGCTCTGTTGGCGTCCCCTCCTGTACTCGACTGTCTACTGGAGACCTCCACTTGGTCACACGATGTGCCCTCAACTCATCAGCCCAAGACCGACCTCAAGACTCACAGCCACGTGCTGGCTGGGCCCCGAGTACCTGCTCTGGTAAGGGCGCCACGCCCCATCTGGTGCTCCGCCAGGGCCCTGTGGTCCTGTGCGCCCTCTCAGCACCCAGCAGCCCACCCTGTAGACTCCTCCTCTCGGCCTGCTTCCTCTCTCATCTCCCGGGCCGGCATCTACTGATGTCACTTGACTCCAGCTCATCCCTCCAGGGCATCCTGGCCTTGCCGCACTGGACCCGCATCCTTGCTCTGTGCCCCAGGCCCTGTACGGTCAGTCTCTGGCTTCCTCTGACCTCATCTCCTTGAGCTGGCCTCTTGAGCACCACGCGCCAAACTCCCCTCACCAGGGCCCTTCACTGGCACCCACCACCCGCCCAGAATCTCAGCACGCGCTGTTCTCTCCTGCCGCTGCAGTCCCGTCTCAGTGTCGCCCACTGAGACCACGGTGGCTGAGCTGCTGGCATTTGTCCTAAACGTCCAGTCTGACTTCTCAGGTCCCTGCCCGAGCCCCGCCCTTCTCTCTGACCGCCCCTCGGGCTCCGTCACAGGCTGGTTCTCCCTCTCTTTCCCTTAAACGCTGCTGTCCCTCTGGGTGCTGACGCACCCACAGCTCCACGTCTCCCACATCCTTACACTCTCCAGGCCTGCTTTGGAGATTTCTGGCGCGTTCTTTCCACCTGGAACGTCTTGTCTGTGGACTATTGCCCTTCATTCATCTCCCCTGGAAACCTTTCTTGAACCAAAAAATAGATTTCCTTCCGACACCTGCACACCCAGCTCCAAATGCTTTCTTGCATTTATTATCGCAGAGGAGAAATCGGAGGCCAACCTTATTTTTGTTCCTTCGTAGTATAATTTTTTTCTGACAGAATGCTGAAAGATGACATATTCTTTCTTGAAATAAAATAGGCAGAGAAATAGCTGCCGGGACTGTGGCGGTTTCTCTGATTTTGTTGGGAAAGGATGGGTCCTTTTGACCTCTGCTCTGTTCTTTCTCTATCCACTAAAGCTGTCTTCAATTATGTTTTTGATAATTGCTCCTCTTCCAAATTATCCAATTTCTTCCTTAGAAACATGTCTATTCTTTTAAAGTTTGGGTTTCTATTCTCTGTCCTCCCCAGCAAAAGCCCTTCTCATGTAAGATTCAGATATTTATAATTTCTCTTTAAATTGTGAGCAAGCATCTCAAGGTCGTCACTGATTGGATTTTCTGCCGTGTCGCATCTTTCCTTCCCTGTCCCGATGCAGTCAAAGCTGTGATTGCATTTTTGGTTTTCCTGTGACCTTGGCTTGTTTCGCCTTGTCAACGTTATTGTCTTTTCATCTCGGCTCAACTCCTTCTCGTGGTTTTCTGCCCCCTGATTTTGAGAATGCCTTGGCATTTTGCATCCAACTGAGGATGCCAGTTTTCTGGTATGTTCTGGTTTAAGTGGTAATCCTTTTCCACATGTCTTCTCTTCCGGAATCTTCAAGAGGATGCTCTTTATTAATCAACATAATCACAAAATAAATGCACAGAAAGTGTACAAAGCACACACAAACACTCATACAGTCATGCATGATAAAGCATCCGTAGAGCCACGCGGAGCTTAGGAAATAGACCCGCCCAGCACCTTGGAGCTCTCTGTCCCACCTTCCACCGTCCTCCCCTCGTCCCCAGGGAACTGCTGCCCGGGGTCTAAGATCATTTTCCTTTGCCCTTTTAGTTTTACCGTCTACACATGTATCCTAAACAATGTGCTGCTTGATCCCGCCTGCTTTGAAGTAGACATAAATGGACGCACACAACACGTATTCTTTTGGCTTTTGCTTTTTTCACTCAACATTGTGTTTGTGAGACGAATGTGTGGGATGTGTGCGGCTGCAGCCCACACACTTAGAGTGTCCTCTATATGAACTTACCACATTGTATTTACTCACTCTATTTTGATGGATGTGTGGGGTTTTCAGGCTTGGGGCTCTCCCAAACAATGCTGCAGAGGGCATTCTGGGACGTGTGTCCCGTGTTCTGAGCTTACAGACCTGGAAGTGGAATTGCCAGACCGTGAGGTGAGGGCGAGGTCAGGCTTCTCGGGCAGGCCGGGTTGTTTTTCAAAATGGTGGGACGTTTTCATGACTCCTCATCCTTGACGTCATTTGGTGCTGTCTGACTTTTGACTTTTGCCAGTCTACTAGATGCGTAGTGGCATCTTATTGTGGTTTTAATTTGCACTTCCTGATTACTAATCAAGTTGTGCATCTTTTCATATTTATAAGATATTTGGTATTTTTTTGTGAGATGTCTCAAAGTCTTTTGCTCATTTTTTTGGTTTGGGAGGAGTCCTTAAATGTTTGGAATCACTACTTTGTTGGTTAAATATGATAGAGATCTCTTTTCCTAGTTTGTATCTTGTTCTTTTATTCTTAATGATTTGGTTCAATAAATAAGAGTTCTTTAATTTGATGCAAACAAATTAATAAATCTTTTCCTTTGGGTTTGTGCTTTCTGTGTCTTATTTTAAAAATCTTTCTCTTGATATTTTCCGGTAGCATTATAGCTTTGCATTTCCTAAGTCTTAAATCTGTGTGGAATTATTTTCTTCGCAGATGATACGAGGTAGGGATTCAATTTCTTTTGTTTTCTGCTTGGACACCCAATTTTCCCAGCATGATTTCTTGAAAAGCTCAATTTTTGCCCTCTGATCTTCAATAACAACTTTGATATATAGAGATGTCTATAAATGTGTGAGTCTGTTTCTGGGCTCCATCTGTTCTCCTGGCATAATTGTCTATTCCTTCACAATAATCACTTGTCCTAATCTAGCATATGAAGGGCTCTTTTTTTCTGGTAACATTGGTTTATAACATTATATAAATTTCAGGTGTACATCATTATATTTCGATTTCTGTGTAGATTACATCATGTTCACCACCCAAAGACTAATGACAATGCCTCACCACACACATGTGCACGGTCACCCCTTTCACCCTCCTCCCTCCCCGCTTCCCCCCTGGTAACCACCAATCCAGTCTCTGTCTCTATGTGTAGTGTATAAAAGTCTTGTTAACTGGAAAGACAAGTCCACCTACCTTACCAACTTTCGGGAGTATTGGTGATTTCTGGCCCTTTGCATTTTCATATGTATTTTAGAGTTAGTTTATCATGTTTCACACCAAAAAATTATCAGAATTTGTATTATTGCCTTGAGTCAATAAATCGGTTTTGCATAATTGGCATTTTCCCTACTCAATCTTCCAGTCCATGAAAATAGAACGTTATTTATTTGTTTAGATTTTCTTTAATGACTCTCAATAAAATTATCCAATTTTCTCCAAAATATAGACATTTCACTGAATTTTATCCAAAAAGCTCTCACACATCTTTTGTTGTATTGCTGGTATGTGGAAATACAATCATTTTTGATGTTTGATTGGTATCTAGCAATCTTGTTAGGAAAACATTAATTTAAATAGTATATCTGTAGACTCTTCTGGACTCTCCAGGTGAACATGCTTTATTCTCCCTTTCTCTGCTCATCCTTACATGTTTTATTTTCCTTTCTTGCCTGCTGCACTGGCCTCAGCCTCCCATATAGTGTTGAATGGAAGGGTGATAGCGCATGTATTATTTTCTTTCTCTTGACCTCAAAAGGAGTACTTTCTACACTTAACGATTAAGTATATTTGCTCTAGGCTTCGTTTTCTTGGACCAGTTTGCTACGAATTTTAATCATGAATGAATGTATTCACCTGACTCAATTTTTGGTGTGGTGGTTTGTCCTGTGACCTCAATTCTCTGAGGAATCTAGGAAAAGTCACTGATTTTCAGTTTGTTCAGCTTTTTTCTTGCTGTGAGGACGAGAGTGACGACTTCCAAGCTTTTGTAACTCAGAGCAGAAACCAGAAGTCTTGCCTTTGTTTTTGAAAGATATTTTCACTGGGTATAAAATTTTATTTTGATGTTTTTTCTTCCAGCACTTTAAAAATGTTGCTTCACTGCCTTCTTGCTGGCATTGTCTCAGAGCAGTCTGCTGTCACACTTCTGTGTGTACTGTGTGCTTCTGTATGTAACATGTCCTTGTTCTGTGAATACTTCTAAGATTTTCTCTTTATGGCTGGGTTTGAGCAATTTGATTATAATGTGCCTTGGTGTAGTTCTCTTCTTGCATCTTGTTGTTGAAGTTTGTGGAGTTTCTAAGATCTGTGGGTTTTATCATTTTCATCAAATTTGTGAAATTTCCAGGCATTGTTTTTTCAGAATTTTCCTATCCTCACTCCCCTCTCCTCCCTTTCAGGGTCTCCACTTGCACACGTATTGGGCTGCTCGATCTTGTCCAATAGCTCGATGAGGCTTTGTGAAATTTTTCAGTCTTTTAAAAAATCTCTGTGTTCTATTTTGCATGATTTCTTTTGCTTTGTCTTCCAGTTGATTGATCTTCGCTAGTGTCTGATCTCCTGTTCATACCATACAGTGTATTTTTCATCTCAAACATTATAATCTTCACCTCCAAAAGTGTGATTTGGATTTTTTGGATCTTCCTTGTCTGTTAGCACGTTCAGTGCTTCCTCTAGCTTTTGGAACCTATTGGATGCACTTATAATGGTTGGTTTAACGTCTTATCTGCCAGTTCTAACATCTGTGTGAGCTCTGGGTCAGCCAACTGATTGATTTTCTCCCCCTATTGGGCGTGCTTTTCTACTGCTCTGCATGCCTTATAATTTTTGATCAAATTTACCTCCCCTTGTTGGTGCTGGATATGTTTGTCTTCCTGTAGATATTCTCAGGCTTATTCTGAGACTCAGTTAGGTTACATAGAAGCAGTTTCAGGTCTTCCTTTTCAGATGTTTTTAAGGTAGAAGCAGAGCAGCATTTAATCTGGTGCTAATTACTCCCCACTCCTGAGACAAGACAGGTACTGAGTATCCTCACAGTGTGTAGGAAACATGAGGTTTGCCAGTCTGGCTGGTGGGAACAGCCATTCCCAGTCCTGTGGGCATTGGGTGCTGTCGTCTCTGATCTGTTCTGGAGTTCTGTCCCAGCCTCAAGCAGTTTCCTCCCATGCACACACTGACCACTGAGGACACACAGGGACCCTCTGCACATCTCAGGCTCGCCCTGCGTGTCACTCTCTCCTCCCTGGCACTCTGTGTCACCTTGGTCCCCGTCTCAGCTCCAATCCTCAACCCAGAGTCTTCTGGGTTCTCCTGGGTCCCTTCCCTCCCAGGGCCTGAGAACTGCACCTGGGCGGGAAGCTGGAGGAATGGGAGGGCTCACTCTGTTCCTTCTCATCTCTCAGAGACTACTGTCCCTGTCTGACGGCCAGTCTCTTAGAAACCATGACTTCCTACATGTTGTCTACTCTTTAAGTTGTTTTCTCAGATGAGACAGCCCTGTTATTCCATCTCGCTGGAAGTGGATGTCTCTCTCTGTCTTTTCACCACGTTCAGCATCTACAGCTGGACCCATTCCTTCCTGTCGTCGCTCATTCGTGCCTTCTCTCCTCATGACCAGTCTCATCAAAGATTTATTAGTTGCATTAGTACTTTTCAAAAGACCAGCTTCTGATTTTGTTAACTGTCTATTATCTGTTTCTTTCCTATTTCATTAATTTACCTTCTTATCTTTATTATTGATTTAATCATTCTATTATTCTCTATTGGATTTATTTTGCATGTTTTTTTCTGACTTCTAAGGATGGATGCTCAAGTCATTAATATTCAGCCTCTCTTTTATCCTCATATGGGCATTTGAGGCCAAAATTTTTCTCTTAAGTATTGCTTTAGTTTCATCCCACAAGTTTTTCCTTATAGAATTTTCATGTTCATCAAGTTCTAAATATTTTCTTATTTTCATTTTATATATATACATATATATATATATATATGTATATATATGTCTATTTGATTCATGTGAAAAAGGGTTCCTCCAGAGAGGGCTTGAATTTGCTCCTGTCAGGATCCTGGTGACCCTGTCAGTCCTAAGATTAAGTTATTGCCTTGCGGGTTTTGAGACCACCCAGGTAGTATGAATTCAGGCTCTAAACCCACTTAAGGGCTGGCTTGTGGCTCAAATTATTTCCTTTTTATGCCGCAGTCTGAGTCAGTTGACTTTCCTTGTAATGTGCCTGGAAGAGGGCACGGGATTGTGTCTGGCTCACCTCGACACTGAGTGTAGAGTTGGGGCAGCCCCTACCAGGCCCCCTCCCACTGGGCAGACCTGAGCCCTGTTCTCTGTCCCGAGACCTGGAGAACCGCAGCATGAGGTCACATGGATGGGCAGATGCCACCCGGCAAGGCTGCCTGCAGCCCTCCCTCACCTCTTTTATTTTATTTTATTTTTTGGTATATCTTTTTAAGAGTTCAGACTAGTTGCCACGTTTGCCACTTTGCTGGAAATAAAGGTTGCTGTGTTTCTTTTCCATGAGCGCCACGTTGTCATTTTACGTCTTCGTGACTCAGCCTCAAACACGGAGGAATCCACTTCTCTTCTGCTGTATCTGAAGTCTCTCGCTTTCCCATCTTAAAAAGATAACAACGGTTGCTCTCTGCCTCTCACCACGCTGTGAGCCGGCGCCTCAGCTCCCGCCCCGCCTTCCCGGCCAGGCTTCCCGACAGCGCTTCTGCGTTGTCTCCTCGCTCACCATCCACCTCTGAATTCACCGTAGTCTTGGTTCTTCCCGCACGACTCCACTGAGCCTCCTTGGCCAGACCCCAGTGACTTCCTGCTAAGGCCAGGACACCCGTCAGCGCCCCTCATCTCTGGGCAACCGTGGCCCCTTAGAGCTCTCTTAGGGGACGCCGTCCTCCTGGCTTCCCTGCTACCTCTCTGGTGGGTCCTCCTCTGACAGACCTCCTTGCGGGCTCCTCCCTGCTGGCCCTTCAGAGCTGTGATCCCAGGGGTCCTGCCAGCCGTCTCCACAGCTTCACCCCCACTGACGGGCTGGGGGCTGCCACACCTCCATCTCAGCCCAGACCTCTGTCTCGCATGAATTAGATGTAACCAAACTGTCAAGTCTCCCAGGAAATCTCACACACTGCAGGCTGCGCCTGTCCTCTCCCGTTATCACCCATCCAACCTGCTCCTCCAATCATGTTGTCCGTCTCAGCAGCTGGCCCCTCCAGCCCCCGGGCAGAGCACGGCAGGACACCTGATGCTTTCCTCTCTCTTAGCCCCCGTATGCCTCCGTCACCATCACATGCTGACTCCCCGTCCTAAGAGTCCACCCCCTTCTCGCCATGCCCCTCCTCTGGATGTGCTTCGTGTAAATGGAACGGCCTCCTGGGGTTTCCTACTGTCCGAGCACGTGAATCCATTTCCACAGGCGGCTCTGATCACGGCACCGCAGGATCACAGCTCTCGGAGACCTCTGGTGCCTGGGATGTCACTGTGCCGAGTCTCACCAGGCACCCATGAATGAGGAAGTGCCCAGCTCATCCCCCCCTCCCGCCCCACCCCAGCCCCGCCGGTCAGAAGCACGTGCAGTCCTCAGACACACAGATCACTGGCGACCCAGTTCCTCCAGCCTCTGCCTCATCTTTTCCTTTGTTTTCACGTTTTGCTCCCTCTTTACAGACCCTCATCAACTTGGGCCACCTCAAAACACGCACGTGCCCCCAAGGACAGCT
Source organism: Dicerorhinus sumatrensis harrissoni (assembly GCA_014189135.1). NCBI lineage: Eukaryota > Metazoa > Chordata > Mammalia > Perissodactyla > Rhinocerotidae > Dicerorhinus > Dicerorhinus sumatrensis. The sequence continues at coordinate 25,648,139 of JABWHU010001774.1, read as the reverse complement.
CTTACCTCAGGTGTGAGAGTGCCTGCATCCTTGTCCTCCTGAGAGCGGGTGCCGGGTCCTCTCCTCCACCAGGGGCGCACAATCCTTGGGCCATAAGAGGGGTTCATAAACATTCACTGCTCGAGTGAGCGCGTGACCAGAGCTCCCCTCGGGTCAGGGGTGCAGCTTGCCCACAACCTCCCTCTCTCCCCCCGGGGCCTCCTCACAGCCCAAGACCTGGGCGCATTTGTCGGAAGAACACAGTAGCATCATTTAGTAAGCCCCTGCTGTGTACCGGACACTCGCAGAGCCCTTACACACAGTAACTTATTTAGTGATTTTAACGACCCCAAGAGGAAGGCATTCCAACCTGGTCACTGAGAAGTCGGGTGACTGGTTCTGAGCGTGGGGGTCACACCCTGCCCTCCCCAACGCCCTGCACCTGCCGAGCTGCAGGTGGCCAGCAGAGGCAGGAGCGCACGCCTGGGCAGGCTCTTCCGTGTTGGGAGCGTTTGGTTTCCTGTTGGCTTCTCTTCCTGGCCAGGGAACTCCATCCGGTTCCTCCTGGGACCCCTGTTCCCAGCACTTTCATCACACACAGGAGCCCTGAGCTTCTGTTAGGAAGCAAGTCAGTGGAATATTGGGCAAGATTTAGGCAATGGATCTGAGACACCAAAGGGAGAGACGCTGGGAATGCCAGTCCAGCCGTGGCCAGGGGTCAGCTGGACCATTGCAGGAGAGCAAACTCTCCCCACTGTCAGTACCAGTGGTTTTCAGGTGGTGTTGGATCCTGAAGATTGGAAAAAGCATCAGAGTTAATTTAGGGGGAAAAATCTATTCTTATCAACAAATTGAGCTAAGTTTCAGAGGAACAGAGACACAGAGGAAGGGAGAGAAATCATCTGGGGAAAGCTAAGGTGGTCTTTCTGCATGCCTTCCCTCAGCAACACCTAGGCTTACGTGTCACACATAAGGGGATAACGTGTCACGTGTCATATGGGCATCACACTTGCAGGGCGTCTAGAGAGTGTGATGTTCTCTGGGGCAGGCCATCAGCCGTCAGCCACCCCCACTGGAGACGCTCCTGTGCGCACATGCAGTGGGGCCTCCCCATCTGAAGGTGCTAGGCCTGTCCTGCCCCCTGGCTCTCCCCTGGGAGCTGGAACTGAGGCTGTTACAGGGAGGGCAGGGGTGGGGTAAGATTCCATGGAGTGCCCACCACTCAGAGAGCTGCTGGGCGTGGCGGCGAGCTCTCAGAGGGCGGGATGGCCCTGGTGTCTTGTCGGCCATGTGTGGGGTCCTGCCAGGCAGCCCCGGCCACACAGGACTCTTGCCATTGACTGGGCTGTAGAAGATGGACACCCCGATGCTTCCCACCCAAGGTCTGCCTTCCAGTGTTCCTCCCCTGGAGCACACTGCTGCTGCCCAACCTTCTGGCCTCGATCCCTGTCCTGCCCCAGCCTGTGTTTCTCTGCCTTTCATTCTGATAGAAGCCTCTACCCGGCCGGGCAGGCCCTTTGGCAGAAGGACATGGCCCGCCTACAGCACGCAGGAAGGGCGGAGGGGGAGCTGATGCCCCAGTCTCACTCCCGATCCCATCTCCAATGTCCCATCGGCCAAGCACATCCCAAAGCTGGAAGGCCTGGGCATCTGGCTGATGCTGTTCCCAGAACAGCCTCCCAGAGCACACGGCCAGTGGACAGGGGCCGAGATATGTCTGGGGAGGGTGGTGGTGTGACAGAATATACAGCACAGAGGAGCTGCCCAGGATGGACTGTGGAACGGAATTCCCTGACTCGGCTTGGAATCTCACCTCTCATAAGCTGTGTAACCTCTCTGTGCCTCAGCGTACTCGTCTGTAAATTAAGAGTTTGTCCCTATAGGGTGGCTGTGAGAATTAGATAAGAGAATGCCTGTGTATCACTTAGAAAAGTGTGTGGCACACAGTAAGCCTTTAATAAACGCTGGTTGCGGTGACCTGATTTCCCCCTCTGTTAACGCCGGTCCATCTCAAACTCAGCCTGTTGAAAATCCGGCTGAACTTACTTCCTCCCAATCCTGGGCCACTGTCAGGGTTCGCCACCCACCCAGCCAGTCGTACAGCCATGTGTGTTATAGGACAGCCATATATTTTATTGTCCCAAATGGGACACTTCTGAGAGAAAATGGGGAGCAGTTGACAAATATTCCAGGAAAACAGGCTTGAGCAGAGAGAGACCCCGGATGAATGAGGTCACAGGGTCATCCTAACCCCACACCAAATCAGCCCCCAGGTACGCTGCACAGACCACATCTTTCCACCTCCCGCCACCTCCTGTGAGCCAGAGAAATCTCATTTCATCTTATTAAGTAGCTAGAATTCAATCAATACAAGAATTCATTTGTAAAATAGATAACAATAGAAGAGATTAGTTCTAATAAAAGTAGCTGACCTCTCTACCCACCTCTCCTTGCCCCTTCCCCACCTTGATCTGATCTCTTTTAACCCTTTTAGCTGAACCTTCTAGTAATTGCATTTAATTTTCAAGCAAAATTCCTCTACCACTATTTATAACTTTTGTTTTCAGTTTGATGCAACATCAACTGACCTCCAGTGGGAAGAGAGGAGAATTTTGCTCACCCCATCACCTCATTCTCCGGCTGAGTGGTGGGTGTTTAATTCCTGGAACTTTACATGGTGTGCTTACACCTAATATTTTTTCCCACCAAATACAGAAGTGTCGACAGACTCCCCTCTGTAGAAAGTGGAGATGCTCACACCCACCTCGTCTTGAGAGCACCTTCTCCAGCTCGCTTCTGTGGGGTCAAGGAAGGACTGTTTATATGGAGTTACAGATCTATAATTAAGTCTGTGTATTGTCTCTAGGTTGACTCTCAAATCTGAAGATCAATAAACCTACATTATGGCTATTAATACCATCCACAGAACCCTGCACTGGGCGCTAACTGCACTTGCCTCCATGGAGAGCTTTGATTGTTCTCCCTAGAATTTCTATTTGTCTTTTTTTTTGCCATCACCTTTAACACATCTTCCTTATTTTTTTTTTCAAAATCTTCTTCCATGAAAGGATTCTATTGAGGCCCCCTCCCCCACTTAATATTCCCCAGAGACCTGCCCTCTGGGCCCTCTGACCTCCCGCTCCCGTCTGCACAGCCAGCTCTGGACTGTCCACTGAGGGGCTGCTGTCCTGGGACCTGACCCCCTGGTCTGACCTCCTCCCAGTTTCCCATGTCTCCTCTTTCTTGGAGGCCCTTTTGTTTTGCTGGAGAACATCCTCAAAACTACAAGAAAGAGTGTGTGGGAGACACTTTCAGAGGTCTTAACCATTTGAATATTCTAGGAAAGTGAAAGTTAATTTAGAATCTGTGTGTTTCGACCACCTCCATTTTCCACTTTCTAATTCGTGTGAGCGACTTCAGTCTGGAGAAGGGATCGGCTGACAGCCCAGGGACCAAATCCAGTCCGTCGCCTGTTTTGCCCACTTGTTGGACCCTTGTCTAGGACTGCTGTTCTCTGCAACGGTGGAGTGGGTGGTTGTGACAGTCTATACAGCCTGCAAAGCCTAAAATAACGACTACTTGGCCCTGCAACAGAGCAGCACTGTCTGACAGAACTTTCTGGATGATGGCGATGGTCGTTTTCTGCACTGTCCAAGGTAGGAGCCACTGGCCACAATTGGCTATTAAGCACTTGTAACGTGTCTAGTGCCACTGAGGAACTGACTCGTTAAGTGCACTTAATTTTAATAAAATTTAATTTAAACGCCACATCTGTCTGGTGGCTGCCGTGTTGGACAGCTTGTTGGATGGTTGAGACTGGAATCAGGCCTTGGGGAGTATTCGGCCATGGTGTGGCAGACACGGAAGCAGGCCGTGAGGCAGATCCACCGGGACGCGGGAGCCCGGAAGGAGGGTCTGTGCCCACCGCTCCAGGTGTTGATCCCCTGTCACCCGCGCCGGAGACTCTGCTCCCTGTGTTTGTGTGGGGAGAGCTCTGGCCTCATCTCACACCAGGTGGAGACAACAGGGAGGAGAGCCAAGGTGGCAGCCTCTCACGGGCCACCGCTGCCTTAGGTGGCGGGGGTGGTGTCGTAGGGCGGACAGCTGCTCGTCTGAAAGCCCTGGGAAGCAGTTCTGTCCCCCACCCGTTAGCAGAGTGACCTTGCACAAGCCACTTCATTCACCTTCAGTGTTCATCTCAACAAGATGGAGACTCCCCCTCTCAGGGATCTGGGGACGGTTGGATAAAATGTGGGATCTACGGTGCCGGGCACACAGCAGGTTTATAACAAATTGGAGCTCCTAGGCTGTATGCCCCCTACTCAGGCCTGGTGAGACACCTGTTTATGTCGATGTAAAAGGAGAGTATTAACAACAATGCTGGAGAAATGGTGCTAAAACGAAGCTTAGCAGGTTTCTTAGTTGCAGAATGTCTGACAATCTTCGATATGTAAATGTGCCTAGTGAGCATCCAGCTAAAGGAACGTGTATTTCCCAGATTCCTGACTGTGGGAGGGTAGAGGCCTGTTTCCTTGTGTGGTGTTGTGATGCTCCCTAACCACACGTGTTCTCAGGGCCTGGTATCAGGGAATGCAGCGTGCACACACATGCATGCACACACGCACATACACGTGTGTGCACAGCTGAGTGACAGAATGCCCCTCTTTGGGGATCTGGTGACCCTCTCTCCACGTAGCCCTCTCTCCCCCACGATCCATACCTAGTTATGCCTCGTCGTCCCACCGCTGGCCAGGCTGTGCCGACGGTCACTCGACACTGTCTTCACCCGGGACTGCTATCCGCTTTGTCCTCTTCTGTCTCTGGGGATAGGCACAAAGGTGAGTGACAAGCATTTTGCTTTTCATCTCCAAGAAGGGTGAGAAATGGACACACAGGCGGCAGAACTGACAAGGCGTTTGTCTCTGGTGGGCTCGTCTGTAATTAAACATCAACCAATTTGAGTTTTGCCCAATGCAGCTGCCTGCTCCCTGAAACTTTTACAAAGCGCCCGTGCTAATGAGGATGCCAGCTAATTACTTGCAAAATGATTAAGAACTCACACTGGGACAATGGATGGGTCTCAGCGGGGAGCCTGGCAGATGCTCCTCAGGCCCCTCACCCGCTGGCTCGCAGTTCCACCGCTGAAGGATGGTGCTGATGTGCCGCAGACAGTACGCCAAGGCTGGGGCTCGCACAGGGACGGCGGGGCCTCTGCTGCAGGAGGACAGGCGAAGGCTCAGGCTGGACCAGGTTTATCTTCCCAACCCTGCAGAAACTAATGGGTCCCTCCACCAAGAGGATCCGTCGTCCTTCAGCCTGGCAAGACCACTCTGCTTATGTCATTTCTCGCAAGTTCTAGAGCTGTGCTAGGGCCTGGCATTTGCTTTCCCCCTGGGGCCCGCTTCCCAGAAGGATGAGGGCCTCACGGGCTGGCTCAGTGCTCTGCTGTTGGCAGGGCCATCAGGCAAGGTGGCTGGTGAGGGCTGGCACGGGACCAGGTTCAAGTCTCCGGAGCTGTGTGCGGGGGTCTCCAACAGTGCTCATGACACTGCAGAGTTGGCTTGCCTTGCCCCTGTCACAGAGGAGGAACCTGAGGGTCTTTCCCTGCTTCCCGCTCTGTTCCGGGGCCTCTTCCCCTCCCCCAGGCAGCGCAGCTCAAAGCCAGTCTCCTGAGGGCAAGCCTTCGGACACACCCCTGCCTTCCAGAAGGAGCTCCTTGTTCCCTGAGTGACCCTAGAGCCTGGACTTCCCCGGAGGGCGCTCTCCCCACGACCAGCTCTGCAGCCTTGACTGAGGAGTTAACGCGGCCCTCTGCCCTGGGCCTCTGCTGGAGGGGGGTGGGAGCGGATCCCACTGTTGTTGCCTTCTTGTCCCCTGGGCCAGCCCCTCCCCTTCACAGCCAGCTCCTCCACCTCCCTGCCAGGGCACAGGGAGCGCCCACTGGGGCTCCGTGTCTGGGCCCACTGGGAAGATCTCAAGCTGAAAGTCAGCCACACTCCGCGCAGGGTTTCTCCTGAGATACTCGGCTCTGGGAAAATGCCAGAATCTCCAGAGGAAAGTTAAGGCATGCTGATGCTCGCATGTGTGTGCACACACATTCACACACTCACACTACACACACCACAGACTCACACACGTGCCACACACACTCACACACAACACACATACACCATACATACAACACACATAGACCACACACACTCTCACACACCACACACACACACATACAACACACATACACCACACAACACACACACACACACACCACACATACACCACACACACTCACACGCACCACACACGTGCCACACATGCTCACATACACCACACACACAGCACACTCAGACTCACACATGTGCCACACACACTCACACACACACACCTTTCTTTCTAATCAGCATCCCTGTCTGACAAGCCCTGGCACTGGCTGATTTAAAAACAGTTCCGTTTGAAGCCATCACTGGACTGGATTTTTAAAAATTTTGCTTCTAATTATGAAACCTCCCAGCGGGGGACCTCCAGCTGTCCGCTTACCCTTCCCGGCTCTGAAAGGCTGTGGCTGTTACACGGCCCCCTCTCATGACTCTGCCATTCCCGGGGGCCCAGGGAACAGAGGCAGGGGCACCTCACCTCTGTGCTGCAGGGACCCCTCCAGCCGGTAGAAAGCAAGGTGACATTCCTCACTTCCCCCCTCCCTGTCCCTTGCTCTGTCTTATGTCCCAGGCACTTGTCCTCAAATTTCCCTGAGGACCCCAGTGGCACATGAGGCAGTGGCACTGCCTCCGGGAGCCCGTGGTCTGTTGGAGACAGGCCTGGGCCACAGCGACACCCCACCTGTAACAGTTCAGGATCTTATGGTTTGCAAAATCTCCCACACGCATTATCCCACCCTCACACCATCTTCATCCCATCGCCCGGATGGGGAAGGGGCAGTCAGACCCAGAGAGTGCTCAGCAACGAGCCAGCCCCCAGCTTAGGGCTCCAGGCACAGGGTCCTGCCACCCCTTGGCAACCTGCAGAACCGAACACTCCGCCAGCCCCTGAAATTCAGGCTTCAGAACCTCCTTTGTCAGGTGGAGGAGAAACAGGACAGTCACATCAGCAGACTGAACATAAGGCTGCTTACACGGGGTCTTTCTGTATTTTTCTACAATTAATATTTTTTGACACCTTTTTATTTTGAAATCATCATAGATTCATAGGAAGTTGCAGAGGCGGTACAGAGAGGTGCCAAATACCCTTCGTTCAGTTTCCTCCAGTGGCTGCATCTTACAGGGTTACAGGTATAGTGTAATAGAGACAGCCTGCCCTGGTGCTCCAGTGGTCAAGGTCCTGCATTCTCACTGCTGTGGCCCAGGTTCGTTTCCCAGTCAGGGAACCACACCACCCGCCTGTTCTTTTGTGCCTTTGTCAAAAATCAGTTGTGCATATTTATGAGGGTCTACTTCTGGGCTCCCTATTCTGTTCCCTTTATCTGTGTGTCCCTCTGTCTGCCAACACCACACCCTCCTGATGACCGCAGCTACACAATAAGTCTTGAAATCAGGTAAACTGCTTCCTCCTGGTTTAGTTATTGTTTTAGTTATTCTAGTTTATTTGGCTTTCCATATAAATTTTGGAATTATCTTGTCTTTATCTACAAGAAAATCTCCCTGTGATTTTGATAGGAATTGTGTTAAACCTGTATTTCAATTTTGGGAAAATTGATGTCTCTACTATGTTGAGTCTTCCAATTCATGAGCATGATATGCCTCTCCATTTATTTAGATCTTTTTGCTTTCCTTCATCAGCATTGTGTGACTTTCAGCATACAGTGCCTCTCCATGTTTTGTTAGATTTATACCTACTTCATTTCTTTTGAGCAGTTATAAATGGTATTGCATTTTCGATCCTGGTTTCCACATATTCGTTGCTAGTATTTAGAAATGCAATTGATTTTTGTATGTTGATCTTGTGTCCCATGACCTTGCTGAACACACTTATTAATTTGAGGAGATTCTTTTTGTTAGTAGATTTCTTGGGATTTTGGATGTAAACCCCCACATTATCCACAAATAAGTCAGTTTCATTTCTTCCTTTCTGATCTGTATGCCTGCTCTTTCCTTTTCTTGTCTTATTTCGTGGGCTGGACCTCCAGTCCCATGTCGACCAGCATGGGAGCGTGGACTGCTCGCCTTGTTCCCAGTGTCCCTGGGGTAGTATTCATTCTTTCACAATTAGTTATGATGCCACCTGATGCAGTCATTATAGTAGAGGCCCTTTATCAAACTGAGGAGGTTCCCTCTACTAGTTTTCTAAGAGTGTTTATCATAAATGAGTGTTGAATTTTGTTAAAATGACAAACTCAGGTTGTGCTTCGAGGGAGGGCACGTCATCTGCTGGGAAAGTAAAAGAAGGGCCCTGTCTTAGGGTCAGGGAAGGAGATCTGAGGGGGAGGAGGGTATGGTCAGGAGGGAGTGGGTGGGCAGCACCTTGACGGGGGTCCTCAGACTCTGCAAGGGCCCTGGGGTGGGAGAGAGTTCATGGCACACAGGGGACAGGAGGAAGGCTAGCCAGGAAGAGCACGGGGGAGGGGAGGCTGGCATCAGAGACCACAGTAAGTAAGGGCTCAGTCTTTGTCTGGTGGGGGTTGGGAGGCAGAGTGGCAGAGAGGAGACCAGTTCAGAGGCCATGAGTGTCTAAACCCAAAGGCAAAGATGGCTCAGACTACGGAGGTGGGAGATGGAGAGAAGTGGGGGATAAACTCCACAGGCTGGGTGATGGGCTGGATGTCAGGGTGACAGGTAGGGAGGTGTCAGGAGCCTGATCTTTCTGAGGGTGCCCTGTTTCCTCGGAAGGCAACATGTTAACTCAAGAGATTGCAGCAAGGATCCTTTATGGACAGAGTAATTTCCTCGTTCACAGTGCCCAGCACACTAAGCCCCGGATGCACAGCACCTTACAGCTTAGACGGCACCTTGCACCTCCGTCATCTCAGGTTGCCTTGCTCAGTGCTCTTCAGTGGACCCCACAGCCAGCCCCCCACCACTCGCCACAGCCCCCCAGCCTTGTTTGGCTGTGTTGCTCAGGGCTCCCTGGACAATTCCCTCTGGGTCAGGCCTCTGTGCCTTTTTCCATGCTGTCCCATACCTGGCCTGGCCTTGGCCTGCTCTCCTGTGTCCGAGCGCAGGACTGGTCTCAGCTTTGGAGGCCCAGCCTGGGTTCTTCCCATCAGAGAAGCGAGGCCCTTGGGGCTTCAATGACACTGGGTGTCCGTTATTGCACCTGATTGTAGGGAAGAGTCTCGTTTGTTTTCAGGCCTGTCTTCACAATGAGCCTGATGCTCCTAGAAGGTAAGAATCCTCATGTTCCTTTCTGTGCTCGCTGTGGACCTCGCTATGCTGCTGTGCCCCGGGGAATGTGTTTTTGCTAACCTGGGTTTTACCGACATTAAAGTGTGTGGTTCTGTGGAACATCAGGCCTGGGAGAGGTGGAGAGAAGACGGTGAGCAGGACCCAGCCTGGTCCAGAAGGCGGGTGAGCTCGCTGGAGCCTCAGAGGGGCAGATTATGGAAAGGTGTGGGAGCTGACAATGTCAGAACCTGCCGGAAGACGGTGCAGGCCGGGCATCTGCCGGGATCCAGGCACGGTAAAGGGAGGGAAGCTGGCAGCATCATGGTTACCTGGACGCTGGGAGGCGGGTGGTGAGTGAACCAGACCACAGTAATTGCAGAAAGCAGTGTGCTCCCAAGAGCTGGTGGTGTTTGCAGCTACCAGGAGCTCAGAGGAGCGCCCATGGGGTGGGTGCTGGGACCTCCCAGGGGAGGCTATGCAAGCTGGTGCAGGACTTCTGAGCAGATGGGGTGCACATCCGGGCTCTGCTGGTGCCTCTGAGGGCGTGGTCAGCCGTGCGGGGGTGATGCCGACAGGCCCCGGGGAACAGCGAGGGATTCCCTTCTTCCCACACTGCCTTCCACTCTCCATCGGCAGAAATTAAGAGCAGGCAGATGGCCAGGGGGCTGAGGAGCATGGCTTGCAGATCCCAGCCCCAGGGCCACCGAGCAGAGGAGGGAAGTGTGGGCTTGGAGCCAAGAGACGTGGGGAAATCCGCTCTGGATCAACAGGAAGGGAATTGGGACAAATTGATAGTTCATCCTGTTTTTTTTTTCTCTTTTTTGTAGTGAATTAAAATCAAACACCCACATCCATCCACCCAAATTAGCATTTTGTCATTTTCACTCTGGATTTTTTAAATATAAAGGAATGAACTATTCTGATCAGGTTGAAGTCTCCTTTGTTGTCCTCGGGTCCAGAAAAAAATGAATCTCTTGACCGTGGAGGATGAACGTCGGCCATTGTCCTTCTGTCTACACTGTGACGTTGTGTCGGTGGAGACTGTGTGGTATTGCCCTGGGGGCTTAAAAATCACAAAAGAATGAATTGGAAATCAAGACTTGTTATGAAGCTATAAAAATTAACATGCTCTCCTGCTGTATGTATTCTGCAATTTATTTTTTCACTTAAAATATGCTTTTGAAATCTAGCCATATCATTCATTATGTGTACATTTCACTAACAGCTGGATCAGAATTTATTCAAACAGACCCCTGATATCTGGATTTATTTTCAACTTATGCTGTTACAAACAACGCTGCAGTGAACATTTCATTCATTTATCTGTGCACACTTCTCTTTCAGATTTCTGTAAGATTCTATATTCCTCTAAGTAGATATGATGCGTCAAATATTTGCACATCTACATTTTGAGTGTTTGTTCAAATTTGTCTTTAATTTACATACAGTAATATTGTCTCTTTGTGGTACCCAGTTGAACAGGTTTTGACAAATCCTCAGAGGCACCTACACGCGTCACAATTAGGATATGGAACAATTCCATCCCCCCCAAAAGTCCCTGGTCCCTGCCTCTCTGTGTTCAACCCCTTCCCTCACCCCCAACTCCTGGTGCCCACCAGTCTTTTCTCCATCCCTTCAGTTTTGCTTTTCCTAGAATGTCATATAACACCGTCAGAGTGTGTGGCATTAGGGGTTTGGCCTTCTCTCAGCATCATGCCTTTGAGACTCATCCTGCTCTTGTGTGCATCGAGTTTGCTCCTGTAGGTTGCTGAGAAGTATCCCCTGGTATAGAAGGACCCTGGTGTGTTCATCCTCCACCTGCTGGAGGATATTTGCGGGGTTCCAGATTTTGGTGATTGCACTAAACATTCGGATACAGTTTTAGTGGAATTATAGGTTTTCATTTCTCTTGGGAAAATAACTAGGAGTGGGATTGCTGGGATTGCTGATAGTGTAAGTGCACATTTGACTTCTTAGATAAATACCAAACTGTGTTTCCAAAGTTACTGCTGTCCCATTTTGCATTCCCACCTGCAATGCACGGGAGTCCCAGGTGCTCTGCATCCTTGCCAGCACTTGGTATTTTCAGATTATCTATCTATCTATCTATCTATCCACATACCCATATATATTCACATGCACACACACATGTACAGTTTAGTAGGCATGTGTTGCTGACTCCTGGTGGTTTTCACTTGGGTTTCTCTATTGGAGAATGATGTTCAGTATATTTTCATCTGCTTATTTGTCACCAGTATGTTTTCTTAGGTAAAACATCTGTTTAGATCACTTGCCCACTTTTTATTGGTTTACTAGTTATCTTATTATTAAATTATGAGACCTGTTTGTATATTCTGTATACAAGTTTTTTGTTGGATATGTGATGATTTGAAAATACTTTCTCCCAGATGCAAATACATCTCCCATGAAAATGTCTTTTCATTCTTTTAATAGTGTCTTTCACAGAGTGAACATTTTAGTTTTGATAAAATCCTACTTATCAATGTTTTTCTTTTAGGTACTGTGCTTTCGGTGTCGTATCAAAGAAAACTTTGCCAAACTCAGGAGCTGGCAAACTATCTGAAAAAGGCCGGATAATAAATATTATAGTCTTTGTCGACATATGATCTCTATCTCAATGGCATATTCTTAGTTTTTGTTTTGTTTTGGTGGGGGGGCGGTTTGTTTTTACAAGCATTTAAAAATGCAAAGCCATTCTTAGCTCAAGGGCGCGTAAAACAGCCCTTGGGCTGGATTTGGTCCATGGGTCACAATTTGTTGACCCCTGGCCTAATCCAAGGTCACTAACATTTTCTTCTAGAAGTTCTGGACTTTTACATTTCACTTTCAGGTCTGTGATCCGTTTTGAGTTAATTTCTGTAACATGTGAAGTATGTGTCAAGATTTAATTTGTTCATGTCAATGTCCAACATTGTTTCAGCGCTGTTTGTTGAAAAGACTATCCTTCTCCACTGGGAAGGCCATTGTTTTGCAACTTAGTAAAACTCACTTGACTCTATTTGTGTGAGTCAATTTCTGGATGCTCTAATCTGCTCCAGTGTTCAATGCTTTTAAGAGGTTGTTTTTAGCATTTCATCCAGTTTCAGCAGAGAAGTGAGCCCACCTTTACTGGAAACAAAAGTTTCTGGAGTTTATTTATTTTAACCACTGATTGGTATTCCATCACATGGGGTTATTTTCCAAATGTTCACTGTCACATATAGTGCTATAAGCAACCCTGTGCACAGCCCCTGTGCACACGCGTGAGGGAGGTCTCCAGGCCCCAGTGTTCAGTGGGGTCTTGCTGTCCCTGCCGTCACCTACGTGGGAGTGTTTGGTGCTCTCACAGTGAGTAGGATTGAGGGGTTAGCGGCCAGGGGTGCTACACACCCTATAATGTGAATAATTGCCCTATATCTCACACAAATTTCAAGTATCCCATCTGAGCACTCATGTGGGTCCATCTGTTTACGCAACTTATTATATTTATAAAAAATTTTTGCATGGATTTAATATTCTGAACATATATGCTGAATTTTCCAGGAATGCAAATACTTTGTAAATAGAGGTTAGATGGGAGTATGTTTTATTCAGAACTTTTCCAAAAGTCATTTGCTTTTTCAGATAATCATGTCACCAATGGTATTTGAGCAGTGCCACCATATTGGACCACTCAAGGGGCTCATTCTATTCTCTGTAAATGTCACCGCTACGGAATCATGCAGCACATAATCCTCTCTTCCAGAAACCCACACAATGCGTCTCTATTAGTCTGCACTTACATTAATGGTTAACAGTGATTACACACACACACACACACACACGCAAATGTTTTTATTTAGTCTTATTTCAAAATATTGTATGTAAAGTGTAGACAATATTCAGCTAAACATTTCAAATACAAATTACTCATTATAGGAAAATAAAAGCATTTGACACATTCATTGAGTCTTCCATTTAGCTTTGCATAATCATGTACATATTGAATTACATACTGTTTTACTATAAATTACTCTCCTTTTATTTCTGATTTATATTATAGATAGGGCATTATCTTGATTTTTTTTGAAATGATGTGTGCTAGTTAGGTTGTGTTGCCTATGACTTTCATGTCGGGGGAGTACAGGGGTGCTTTACAGTATTTGCAATGAGAGGGGCTTGCTGGGAGTGAAGGATACAAGTGGAATTCCTGGGACACTGGGCGCCCACGTTTCACCTTCGCTCGTCACCGAGCTGCTGTCCATGGTGCTGAAACAATGCCTCTTCCCGCTGTGCAGCTGCGCCCGCCTCCTCATTAGCCCGTGGGCTGTCAGACAGACACGTTGATTGGCTTTTGTGATGAGTGTGAAGTGGTATCTATTGTTCATTTTGCATTTTCCCTGAGTGCTGGTGAGTTTATCCCTCTTTCCCTGCTGTTGGCTACTTGGGAGTCCTTTTGGTGAATTGAAGTTCCTAACTTTGGCCATTTTTCTATTGTATTGTTTACTTTATTCTCATTGATTGGCAAAAGTTATTTGTATATCTGGACACTGGTGCTTTGCTCTGTGTACTGCAGGTTGTTCCTCCCTGCTGTTGCATTTCGTTTAATTGTGTTTATTTATTTATTTATTTATTTTGTACCAAAGTGTTTCATCTGCTGTAGTTACATTCATCAATCTTTTGCTTTAGGTATTGTTCTCTTTGAGTCTGGTCTAAGAAGTTGTTTCTTATTCTTAGGTTATGATGGAAATATCCTATAATCCTTTTGAGAAGTTTTAAAGACTTCAAAAAAATTCTCACTTTAATCATGTGGAATTCATTATATGGAATAGGGTGAGGAAGGAAATCTAATTAATTTTTTTTCTGATGGAAAGTTCCCATATTAAGTCATCCATCCATCCTTTACTAATTTGTAATACCACCTCTACAATTCATCAAGTTCCTACATATGCATCATTCTGTTTCAGGACTATTCTGTGTCCTGTTTTTGTTCCATTGATCCGTTTGTATTTCCCTGTACCATTATAGTCCAGATTTATTTACCATGTTTTCATAAAACTTTTTGACTTCTAGTACTTGAGTCCCCCTTCTGTAAGCTGATTTTCTTCAAACTTATTCTTGGACTTTTAATCCCTCATGTGAATTTTGGCATGGGTTTGTCAATTTTCACTAATAATACTGTTGGGACTTTGATTGGGGTAACATTGGATTTATTAATTAACTTGGAGAGAATTTTAATCTTTATGATTTAAGTTAATCATCCATGAAAATCTCTTCATTTATTCAGATCTTTTATTGTATCTTTCAATAAATTTTATAATTTTTTCATTTTCTTCATACAAATTCTTGTGCATGTTTTATTACATTTATTCCTAGGTAACTTATAGTTTTTGTTGCTATTGTGAATGGGAATTTTTTTCTCCATTACATTTCTTATTTGCTATTGTATGTTACATGGTAACGCTATTGATTTTTTAAATGTTGGCTCTATATTCAACTATGCTGTTTTAATATGTTGACCACTGTATCCAGGAACTCTGCTGGTTTCTCCTCTGGGCTCTAATCATTTGTCCAAATTTTCCAGGACAATCGTGTAATTTGCAAGTAGCCGCATTTTTGGTTCTTTCCATTGTCTGTCTTATTTCCCTTTCTTGTAGCAGAGATTATGCCTCCAGTGAAGTGTTGAATAGTAGCACTGATTGAGGTCAGTCATGTCTTATTTCTGACTTAAATGGAAATGCTTCTCCAGTTCAACCATCAATTTTCTTATGTTCAATTTTACATGATATTAATACTGCCAGAATTGTTTTATTATGATTAATATTCTATGCTTTTATTTTAACCTTTCTATATATATACATATAAATTCCATTTATATTCTAATTTTAAAATCCTTTTAATACATTTGCACTTATTGTAATTGATTACTGTTATATGGGACTTATTTCAATCATCTTATTTTGATTTTACCATTTTTTTCATCTTTTCTTCCCTTCTGTTGGATTGATACCTTTCTCTTTTACATCTCAGCAAGTTTGGCAATGATGAGTTGTATGTCTAACATTTTAGTGGTTACTTAAAATTATAACACACAGAATTAACTAAAAAAAACTTTAGAAATTATAGAGATATTCAGAATTTCTGTCTTCCTGCTGTGCATGATCAGGACCTTTCTATGTTTTAAGCATTAAACATACCTTCACATCATTAATTATTGTGTAGGGATTTATTTTAGCTTCTTTTTGTAAGCATAGAAAGTTAGTGGGATTTTTTTTATAGTTAGTAGCAAACTGTGTTTATAAATGTATTTTGTCAATAAACAAACCCTTTTTGTTTCCTGAATTTTAAGACTTTCTCTTAGTTTTTTTCTCCTTGGTGAATTACATCATTTGTTAGTTCTTTCAGTGAGGATTCAGGATCAGTAATCTCTCTCAATCCTTGTATAGCTGAAAAATCTTGATTTTGTTCTCCTTGAATGACAGTCTGGCTGGGTATAGAATTCTAGGTTAAACATTATTTTTCCTCAGCAACTTGAATATATCGCTGTATTGTCCTTGTCATCTCTTCTGGCTGATCGTAAATATGCCTTTATCTCTCCTCTTTCCTAGCCTTTAAGGTTTTCTCTCTGATGTTTTGCAATTTCACTAAAATACATGTTGTGGGTTTGTTTGCATTTATCCCATTTAGAATAAATTGTGCTTCTGTTAGCCAATGACTCATATCTTTCCTTGGTTCTAGAAAATTCATAGCCATGATCTCCATGAGTATTTCCTCTCTCCAGTTCACTCCGTCTCCTTCTAAAACTCGTGTGATCCTGTGTTGGACCCTCTCAATCCATCTTCCAAGCCTCAACCTCTTTTGTATATGTTATGCATCTCTTTAAAATGGTCTCTTGATTTTAAGCTTTATCACATATTTCTAACTAGGGGCAGGGCTTCCACTTTAATCTACATCTCACATGTTTGAAATGGGAGTGAAGGCTATCCTACATCAGTTCAGACTGTCATACTGAATCTTGATTCTCCTTCCTTTGTGCTTTGAATCCCACAACCAGGTTTTCTCCATCATTTTTAGCTATTGACATGGTGGGTTCAGGAAATAAGACCATTAAAATCCCCATCTTCTGTTCTCTAGCGAGCTATCTATTCATACTACTCCATCCCAGCAGTACTATGAGTACTCCTACTGCCACTACCCAGAGTAGAAGTGGCAGTAGTAGTAGCGGCAGTAGCTTCCTGCTGTAGGACCAGCAGAGAATGCTGCAGGTCTGTCACCAACGTTTGGTCAGTGAGTGAGCCCCTGTCCATCGTGGTACAGAGCACTTTCTACGTATCATCTCGTTTAGTTCTCACAATGACCTAGAGGATGGCGTGGTTATTTATCCTCCTCTAAGAATGATAAACTGAGCACAGAGGCTAGGAGAGTGACCAAGGTCACACAGACAGCAAGTGGCCTAGTCGGGATTTGAAGCCACGACCTCAGACCCCAGGCCTGAAGTGCTTGACCATGATCCCCCTCGATTGCCTCCAGAAAGGGCCAGAAAGCCAGAAAACCAGGCATCTAGACTTATGAGTATGTTAACTGCACATCTCTTTTTCTTGTGCTGATAATGGAGCATGGTGGATAGGAACCTGCCTTTGAGAGCTTCTCACTCTAAGAGGAAACTGATATGGAAACATAACTACAATGGATCGAAGCAAAAAACAGTGAGAGCTTTGGTTATTCCCGCAGCCTGTGATACCTGAGCTGAGTCGTAGGCATGAAGGGAAATATCCAGGCGAAGGGAGCAAGGGATGGGTTCCAGGTAGAAGGCTCAGCATTGCGGAGGCCGATGGGGAGGAAGCATTACTGGGTACGAGCCACCACAAGGAGCTGGTGCTGCAGGAGCCCGAGGAGTGAGGGGCAGCGGTCATGGACGAGCCTGGGCAAGGGGGCAGGGGGAGCTTTTCTTGCCACATCGAGGATGGAACCCTTGGACCCGTAGGAAAGGTAGGGGGAGACAAGGGAGGGTTTCAAGGATGCAGAGAGACCTTCACACCTAGCCAACAACTAGGCGAGTCGTTTGGCAGATGCCTGGATCATTGAAAGTGCTGAAAACAAGGATTTCAGGTTGAGAAAGGACCATTTATATCCCACGCAAACACTCTGCATATTTGAATTTTCTGATTTTGGTTACTGGTGTGTGGAAATCCCTGAACTGGAGGAAAAGGAACCAGTTCTGGGGCACAAGCTCTTTGCACTGTCTGCAGCACCTCCTGGGGACGCGGACAGGGCCCCTTCTCATTTTTCAGCCACATCCCAATTCATGGGGGGGCGGGGAGGAGAAAAAGTACCGCCAGTAGCAGCGCCTCCGATGTGATGAGGAACTATACGAACGAAGGACTTAATTTGAAAAGAAATGTGGTTGTGATTTAATTTAAGCCACCAGGTTAATGCATTTTTTTCCTAATTTCAACCTTGGGTGCACTGCATTCATTTTCACTGGCCCGCGTGGTTCTCGGTCAATGTTCTCAAGTCACTTTCATGCATAAAGTTGTTTATCCTTAACTAGATTACAGGCCGCAGGAGGCTGGGGCTGTGCCCTTTCTTTAGGACAGCAATTTCCAGGGTGGGGGCTACATCTCGCTGTCTGATTAGGGGCTCCCTGGGACGGAGCATGTCCACCATTCATTCTGTAGCTCTTCACTGGGTGCCCACTATGTGCCAGTGCAGATGGGGCTGGGGATTCTGAGCCAAGTCTGATGTGGCCCTGCCTCTGGGCTGAGGGGACTACAACATGGCCAGGGGTATAGACAGTGGTGGTAGAGAGGTAATGCTGAGCTCAAGGGGACGCTTGAGGAGGGTCTTGAGGTTGGCAAACCATTTACCCGGGACACTAGGGAGGGTTCTGGGCAGAGGCAGCGGCTCATGAAAGGGCTGAAGCAGGCGGCCCACTCCCACAGCGTGAGCGGCCGAGTCAGAAGGCGGGTGGGGGTAGGATGCTGCCTGGGCTGTGGCGCTCAGTGAGGGAGCCGGCAGCCTTCATTCTGGAGGGGACGAGGAGCCCCTGGGGGTTTACCTGGAGACTCAAAGGCAGATGTCGGTGTCTTAGAGCAGAACTTCTCCAAACATACTGCATACCAATGGGCATCTGCACATCGGGGGTGGGGCCTGGGGCTCTGCGTTTCTCCCAAGCTCCCAGACGCTGCTGATGGACGGCTCTGTGAGTGGGGGAGGTGCAGAAAGAACCATCCTGCAGCCGGTCTGGAGGAGAAGGCAGCCTGAGGGCAGCAGGACCAGCAAGGAGCCGGCTTCAGGGGTGGGGGGACCAATGCCATTCCCCCTCCTCCCGTTTGTCTCAGGAGCCTCCAAAGCAGGGATGTGTGCAGTGGCTGCTCTATTTCCTTCCTTCCTCCTGCTGCTGCCTTGTGTTCATTCGCTTACATATTCCTCCTTTAAGAAAAGGGAACACTAGGAAGGAAATACATCGTTAGGGAGTACAATGTCCAAGTGGGTGAATGTCTAACCGGAATGAGCAGAGCAAGGCCCACACACAGGTCCTCCTCCTCCAGGAAGCCTGTCCTGATGCTCAGCCCACAATGCAGACCCTTCCCCCAGTCTGACTACACTGAGTGTGCTTGGGTCACGCACGTTTCCCATTAAGGTCCTAAGGTCCCTGTCGACAGAAAGCCGTTTTCTTCTGTTTCTCCCACGGGGCTCAACTCAGGGCCGGGCCCCAATGGAAACTCACTTGTGACCTTCAGACTTGGGAAGCAGGTTTTGGGGAGGTGGTCAGACCTATCCTGGACCCTGGGGCCCCCATCAGACCAGTGGGGAGAGCCTGAACCTGAGCAGGCGAGTCACATGACGTGAGATGAGGGCTCCTGTCTCCCAGCCCGGGTCTCCGGGGGTGGCTGAGGCAGTGCAGGCTGCGGAGTGAGGCTGGAACAGCCCAGGAGGGAAGAGGTTGGAGGCGGCGAGCAGCAGTTTCTATGGGGTCTGGAGGCAGCAATTTCACATCTCTGTGCTTTTAAACCAAACCGTAAAGCCTCGATGGCCAGGGAGGGGTTTCTAGAAGAGTTAACGAGGCACCGCTTTGCGGAACCATTCTAACTGCTTAACGATGCACGGCTCAATAATGAAGGGAGAGTCCACCAGACCCAATACAATCTGAAATTAAAGAAAAATGGAATGTATTAAAAATGGATTGCAGTGTTAATGGAAAATGTCAGCCTGACAGCCCTCCACCCGCCATGCCCAGATGAGGGAGTGCGTCTGGGGCTGGCGGCTCTTCCCGGCCCCCTCTCTGCCTGGCTGAGGGCTCCAACGGCAGAACAGGACTGGGGCTGGGGCTGAAACCACGCTGGACATTGCCCGTGTCTGCTGCTCCCTCCACCGCGGGTGCCGCCTCTTCTCGGGAAGCTGCCCGGCGCCCCTCCCAGATGCGCAGTCTACCGCCTGTGAGCAGCCTCCAGCCTCACGCGGCAGAGTTTGCTTCCTGCTCCGCCCTTCTGGCACCTTCTATATGCCCAGTATGCCCTTTTCTTGGTAGGTCGGGTTCTCTCCTCACTTACACACTCATGTCCGGGCAGCTAAGGCTCATTTCTGACAGGGACTCTGCTGTCCCCCATTTGAATTTCCTGGGAGGAGAGTTAGGATTTGTGGGAGAAACGTTAGACCCTGGATGAACCTTTCTGAGGCCCGGGCCCGCTGTGGGGCTGGTCGCAGTGACTGTGAAGTCTGCAGCACTTCCTTCAGTCGGGCGGTGTCCGACCACATGACTACTTGCGGTCATCCTGCCCGGAGAGGCTCCAGACCAGCAGTGGACATAGAATTCTTGAGTGGACATCTGTGGTTGCCTCTCCAGCCTCCATGCCCTCTTCCTCCCATAATTCCCCTCCCCCAGCTCAGCCTTGCCTGAGAAGCCACCCCTCCCCCATTCTGCCCACATGGTGTGAATGGCCCGCCCTGACCCCAGAGATAAACGTGAGATGCAGGCCCAGCCAATCACAGGTCTGCACCTCCCTGGTCACATGGTTGGCTTAGGGATAAGCATCTGACCCAAGCTCTTCCAACAGTGTGGATGCACTGAGTCGTTGGAGTAGACCGTGCTCATTCCTGATGGGTGTGAGACTGCAGCTGTTTTGTGACCATGAGTGATCTGGAGGCACTGCCATGGATTCCTGGAGGGTCTGGATTGTCTCTTGTAGCTGGAGAATGGAGGTGGTTCTGGTGTGGCAGGAGGCAGAGCTGAGAGATGGGAGGAAGCTCGAATCTTCACACCTCATTTGAGCCCTGAATCCAGCAGTACCTGGTGAGGTTACCCCAAGACTCTCCATTGCATGGTTGTTGAATAATACACACACACACACTCACACACACACACACACACACACACACACACACACGTACACCATCTTTTTCTTCTCCTAAGATCTGATGTAGTATCCCGCACCACAATTCGGGATACTCAGCTGTTGCTGAGATGGACCAAGGAGCATGAACGGGGCACAGGGGACTGACCCACCCGGCGGGCAGAACACAGAGGAGCCACACGAGGGGCCCAGTGTGAGCCGTCGGGGCGCTCAGGCGCAGGTGAGGGGACAAGGGTGGAGGAAAGAAGAGCAGTGGGGGCTTGCTGGAGACCACCACCGAGGGAGTGGGCCAGCGCGGTGGGGGTGGCGGCAATGTGAGGGGGCGACACCTCGGAGGGCGGCATCCGGCAGAGAGGGAGGGTCAGAGGGAATCCTGGCTCTGACCCGAGGCTAGTTTCAGCTGTCTGCAAGTTCACTGATCCGCCCCTTCAGCGGGGGCCCTGCGCCCCTCCCCTGAGTGCAGGCTGCACTTAGTCTCGTATTTCTAACCAAGAGTAAAGTGGAAGTGAGGGTCTGTGACATTAGAGCCTAAGACATCATAGAGACTGCAGCTCCTCTCCCCTCATCTCTGTCTGTCTCTGTCTCTGTGTGTGTGTCTCTCGGTCTCTCCCTCCCTCTGTCTCTGCCCCCCTCTCTTGGATCCCTCACTCTGGGGGAAGCTGGCCAGGTGTTGTGAGGACACTTAAGCAGCTGTGTGGGGAGCCCATGTGTTGAGAACTCAGGCCTCCTGCCAATGACCACACGAATGACCCCTCGTGGAAGCGGGTCCTGCGGCCCTGGTCAAGCCTCAGACGACGCAGCCCTGGTTGATGTTCCTGCAACCTCGTAAGAGACCTTTAGCTAGAATCACCCAGCTACGCCATCTCTGAGCTCCTGATCTCAGAAACAGTGTGAAATCAGAAATCTTTGCTGTTTTCAGCCCCAGAGTCTGGGAGAAAACTAATACAGACCCTGAGCAGCTGCCCTTCGAGATGGGCATCTGACTTCTCGGAGTCCAGTCTCTGAATGTGTTTGTGGAAGGCAGACAAACCCACCTGCAGCGTGGTGAAGGGACTGTGGAGGGTCCTCAGCTTGGCTCCCGGCCCGAGCCAGGGTTCAGGGCATGTGGGGTCACTCTGCTGTCGTTACGTGAGCTCCAAAGCTTCAAAGTGTGTTTGTTCAGGTCAGCTGGTGGAGTGGCGAGCCTGACGCTGTGACACATGACACCTCAGAGGGCGGTGCCTCACTGCGGCAAACAGCGTGGGGGAGACCTGAGCGCCAGCTGCACCACTCCCCAGCTGTGTGACTTTGGCAAGACACTTACCTCGCTGAACTTGGTTTCTTCAGTTTGGAAAGGGAACCCACAAAAGTGACCGCTGGGGTCGTGGTGAGGATCATGCGGAATCAGCCAGGGTGCCCTCTCCGTGGCACCTAGCCAGGAAAGAGGAAAGGGCGTCCTCGAGGAGGACGTTCGGAGCACGGTGCAACCCGGTGGGGAGGAAGCGGAGGCCCGTAGCCACAGATAGAGAGCAGTGGGCAGCTGGGGGGCTCCCTGGGAACATCTGGAACTGGGCTCCGAGGGAGGCTGACCCGAGAGGCCGGAGGACGAGACAGGAGGCTGCTCTCTGGCTGAGGGGCAGGGATCTGGCCCCAAGGATGCAGCCGGCCTGTAGGGCTGGGCAGCTCAACCGGCGGACACAGCTCTGCTCCTTGAAAGCGGTGTGGGAGGGGCCGGCGGCAGGTACTGCTTCCTTTACTGAACGGGGATGTCCTTTTCTTTCTAGCTTCACTTCTAGCCAATTAGTGTATTTCAGGCTGGTAAAAACAAGAAGCAAAAAAGAACATAGTGGAGCGAGAGCACAGAGGGCCCCAGGCGCCGGCTTTGGGCCGAGCAGAGCAGGCATTCTGCCAAACGCGGTTCTCATGTTCTCCTCTGGGCTTTTCCCCTCGTGCTCCCCGTTTGGCTGTAATAACAGCGATCACGAGCCCTCTCTCCAGGCCCGGCCGGCAGTTGCTCATCCACCAGAACTCAGCACCGGCCCTGGGAGCTGGGAGGCAGAGCAGGCCTGAGGTCACGCCCACTGTTCCTTCCAACAGTTCTGTCCAAGGCCGGCCTCTCTGCGAGGCCTGGGAGCGTCCAGAGAGAGGGGAGGGATTCTCTGGAGCCACGGGGCAGGGAGTGGAGGGACCCGCTTGATAACCCACCTTCCAGCCTGTAACTTCGGCCAGCTCTACATTTAAGACCGTCTTAGGGGACAGAGCCGGCAAAGAGTGGGGATGGAGGGCTGACTGGAGAAGAGCAGAGGGTGCCCTGCCTGGCCGAGGCCTGGAGTCTGCACCCTAGCCAGTGCTGGGGAGTCATCTCCACTCCTGGGGCCTCAGATGCCATAATTACTCAATGGCCATAATCAAGAGGTTTGAGAAATTATATCATATGACATCCGAGAAGCATGGTGTTGGAAGAAAGCGTTTGGTACTTGTCGGCTATTTCCACCCCTTCCCTCCCGGAACTGTAGGCCCCGTCCTGGTGTTTAGAGCAGGGATGGGGAGTGGCGGTCCCGCCTAGCGAGTCGGGGAGTGAGGGGCAACGTGGAGGGTGCTTATGTAGAGAGAAGGCGGGGATATGTTAGGGGACAGTGTTGGGTCAGTCCTGAGCAGCAGCTGGCACCAGGGAGCAGGGGCTCTCCCCTGGCCTAGGGGCCCCTGGGTCCTGCCTGGGAAGCAAGCACAGGAGGCCAGAGCTGCATGTGTGAGGGCCGCTGACCCGCTCACCCCTGACCACGGGCACGCCGCACAGAGTGCTGCCCACTGGGCAGAGCCATCCCTCTCCCCATCATCTCCACCTCTGTGTGGTGCTTCCTCCCCACACCTCCCCCTTCCTGCCCCCTGCTGCAGGCCCAAAGACGGCCCTGATGGCCGCTGGCCGGCAGCAAGTACGACCGGCGGCCGGGGCTCCAATCCCTGCTTGGCTCCTTATCAGCAGCGTGACAGTGGGTGTCGAGTAGCCTCTCCAGGGTCATTCTCCTCATCTGCAAGCAGGTGCGTGACAGTCGCAGCCCCGCGCAGGGGCTGTGAGCCCCAGGGCTGCAGAGTCACGTGCTTGCACAGGGCGGCCGTCCCATAAACGGGCAGCACTGGCACCACTGAGACCGTCTGCCGTGCCCAGCCTTGCAAACCACGGCTCAGCCCGAGGGCTGACTGAGCCCTGTGTCCACAGACTGGGCGCCTCTCCTGGCCACGCCATAGACTGACCGTTGGCCTGGCCAAGCCACTTCACTGGCCTGCGCCAGTTTTCCCAGCTGTCAAATGGAGAGGGTGACCAGCCCCTGCCTCCCCCTCCCAGGCGGGGTCCCAGGCTCAAGTCAGGTCAGGCGAGTCAAGGGGCCTGTAAAGGTTGCAGCCTGTCTGCCCCAGACCCACTGCCTGCTTTCCTCTGGTCCTGCAACAGGGCCCGTTTTCCAGGCCCTAAGCTGTAGGCTGCGCCCTGAAAACGTGCAGGAGGCTTCAGGCGTCCTGCTTAACTGTAGCTGTGAGCACTCCTTTCCCTGGGTGTGGAGTCAAAGCAGAGACGAGTCTTCTCCGGGCAGGTGCTCGAGGCGCTCCTGTGATGCATTTGAAGACGGGGGCTTTGTCTGGAAGGAGGCACATCTCTTGTCAGTGCCCTGGATGTGGGAACAGCCTCCCAGGGCCTCAGGGTTTCTCTTCCTGAAACTGTTACATGACATGCCTCTTGTCACCGAGGTGGGGACAAGACAGGACCCATCAGATCTGATTCCCCACTCAACCAGTGCTGCTCAGTGAGGCCTGCAGCTGTCACGGGCACAGAGAAGGCTGAGGAGGTGCCGTCTGCTCAGGAAGGGCTGATGCCTGCCGGGCACACGCTCCCGCTTCTGAAGGCCCAGCGGGCACGTCCTGGGGACATCGGGCTGCTCGGTGGTGAGGACCTTCCAGGGTGAGTGGGAAGGTACTGACCGGACCTGGGTTTCTTATTTTATTCTTCAGTTTTGTGCCTCTTGCCTGAGCAAGTCTCCAGTCACTCCGAGGTTGCACTTTGCCGTTTTGATCCAGGGCCCTGCTGTTGAAGAGGATGGTTGAGGGGAAGGAACGCGGATGTGTCTCTCCGTAAGTGTGAGCTGACCAGAGAGCGAGTGGTCCCCTCCGAGTGCCCGGCTCTGTGCTAGCTGAGCGGGAAATAGAAGGATATGACGGATGTGCTCCCGGCCTCGGAGTTTGAAAGTCGGAGGGAAGGAGGTGGTGATAAGCCAACAATCAGCCCTCAAAGCTTGGCGTGTGTTTCCTCATGGGAGGTAACTCGACGTGGAATTTCTGGTCAATTCCATCTTGATCGATTTTGTCAGTTGTCTTCCAAGAGACTGCACTAATTTATATTCTAACAGTACCCCTCCTGTGTGCTCACCCTCTGGTACCTGATATTATCAGTCTTTTATGTTTCCCACACTATTGGGTAAAAAAAAAATTTCTCACCGTTGCCTTAATTTGCATTTCCCTGATTTCCGGTGAAGTTGGGTATCTCTGATCTCATACGGACAGTTTGGGTTCTTCTGCCCTGAACTGACCACACCGTTTCTGTAATTTACCTTCTTATTGTTGATGTATGTGTGCTGTTTATATATTATGGATATTAATCCTTTCTATTTAAAGACCTAGCAAATATTCTTTCCAGGATGTTGCTGTCTTTTTAACCTTGCTTGTGGTGTCTTTTTCTTGCATACAGAAAATTTTCTTTTTTTATGGCCTCACATATTTCAATATTTTTATTTATATCTTATAGGTTCATGTCTCCCTTAGAGGATTTCCTGAATTCCAAAATTCTAAGAATATTACCCTATATTTTAAGATATTTATGTTTTTTTCCAAAAATATGTTTAGTTTTATAATTTGCCTGGAATTTATTTTTGAGGATGACATGAGGCATACATTTAACTTAATGCTTTTCTCCAAATGCATTGCCAACCATCCAAACACAAAATTTTTGAATAGCTCCTCCTGTCCTCGTGAATTTAGATAACATCTCCTATTATAAACTGAATTCCCGTATACAGGCCTGTTTTGGGACTCTTTATCCTTTCTCCTTCATCTGTGAACAGTTTGGGCACCAACACCATCCTGCTTTCATTCCTGCAGCTTCCTCGTGGTGAAAGTCCTCCACACCCTTCCTTTTATCCCAAATTCTCTCAGATCGCTTGGCCCTTCCCAGCTCTGCCCTGTGTCAGCGCCACCTGTGTGTCCCCTTGGAGGACCAGCTGCACTCCACGTTGGCACCATCTACAGAACCTGGACGAGGACTTGGAAATGATGGGCACTCCACACCTGGGATGAGTTCGTGCATGAAAGAATGGCTGCACGGCCGGAGTTTGCTCCCAACTTCATAACTGGGGCTCAGCGAGTGTAGACTGCTTGTCTGAGATCACACGGTGTGTGAGTTGCGGTGCTGGGGCCAGGCCTCAAATGTCCCCACAACAAGGAAATCAGCAGTCAACAGCCCGGGCACAACCCTCCTGCAGGGCACCTCCCGCCACTTCGGGCCTGCATGGCTGTTTTTAGGTGGTTCTGCTGGATAATCCTCAGTTTACAGATTGGGAAACTGAGGCTCAGAGCAGTTCAGTGGCTTGCCAAGGGTCCCAGCTGGAAAATGATGGACTCAGATTCAGACCAGTCTGTCAGACGTGACTCTCAACCACGAAACAACGCTGCTTCCTAGCAGCAGGTCAAGGCCCGGGGAGGCCGGGGCAGCCCCTAATCCTGACTTGGTCCAGAGAGCAGAGCAAAGCGCAGTTCTGTATAAATAGACATGGGTGGGCAACTCAGGGCCTCAGAGGTCACCAAGCCCACTGCTCACTGCGGTTGAGATAAGGCCCAGAGCCGGGTGTTCTCAGGGGCTTTTGCCAAGGGGTGGAGAGTCTGCCCCCAGCCTGCTGCCTTCTCCTTTGTCCGTAGAATCCATCTAGTCTTGGGCCAGGACGAACGTGGAGGGCCCAGTCCCCAGCTGGTGTGAAAGGTGTCCTCTGGCCTGGCAGCGCTGCCCGCCCACATGGGCTCTGGGCGGGTGTGGGGCACGTCTGTGAGTGGCGACCAGGACGGCAGTGGCCTGCTACAGAGAGCACGCAGCCTCTCCGCGCTCTGGTGGGAAGTCCGGAGCGTGAAGGCACAGTTTCGCGCCGCCGTCTGGTTGGCCGGGAGCAGGCCCCTCCTCGTCTCCCCACTTCAGCACCAGGCTCACTGACAACCAGCGTTGACAGCCGTGTGTGGTGTCTTCAGGCCAAGTTCAATGCAAACCCCATTTTCTCTCTGCCAAGGAAGACACCTCGCTCCCGCCCTGGCTACGGTGTCTGGTCCTGAAATCAATTTTTGGGGGCCTGCACAGCCCCAAGCCAGAGTGTCAGGACCCTTATTGAATCATGCCTTCAGCATCACGCTAATTGGATAAGGGGAGCCAAACAACGTTCCCTGTCTTCTCTTCTCTCTTCCAGGGGCTCAACTGCAGATTCACACAGGGCCAGACCACGGGGATATAGCCGTGTCCACTGGCCATGGTCCCGGAGCTAGCTCAGAACAGCAGGCGCCACTCGGCTCATCACTGATGTTACTGTGCTCAAACCAGATTACTGTCTCCACTGTCCTCAGTCCGCACCCGGACCACCACTGCCACCCTCACCTGCCCACTGCACCACCACCACCCTCACCTGCCCACTGCACCGCCACCACCCTCACCTGCCCACTGCACCACCACCACCCTCACCTGCCCACCCNCTCACCTGCCCACCCTCACCTGCCCACTGCACCACCACCACCCTCACCTGCCCACCCTCACCTGCCCACTGCACCACCACCACCCTCACCTGCCCACCCTCACCTGCCCACTCTCACCTGCCCACTGCACCACCACCACCCTCACCTGCCCACAACACCACCACCACCCTCACCTGCCCACTCTCACCTGCTCTCTGTACCACCACCACCCTCACCTGCCCACTGCACCACCACCACCCTCACCTGCCCACCCGCACCTGCCCACTGCACCACCACCACCCTCACCTGCCCACCCGCACCTGCCCACCCTCACCTACCCACTGCACCACCACCACCCTCACCTGCCCACCCTCACCTGCCCACCCTCACCTGCCCTCTGCACTACCACCACCCTCACCTGCCCACTGCACCACCACCACCCTCACCTGCCCACCCGCACCTGCCCTCTGCACCACCATCACCCTCACCTGCCCACCCGCACCTGCCCACTGCACCCACCATGACCTGTACGTGACCTTGGGAACCCACAACCACAACCACCTCTGTTCCATCATCAATAGATTAGCTCCAACATCTCCTGCCCTCTTTGCCTCTCATTGTTTTCTTTTGCTATCATCTAACATCTCATTTTGAACTATTGACGTGTTCAACAACAACAAATCCCCAAAACATAGTGAGTGAAAAGTCAGATACGACACAGTGCCTATTGTGTCACTCGACTCAGGTGACGTTCCAGAAGAGTTTCCACTAATCTGTGACAGTAGAAATCACGACAGTGGTTCCTTCTGAGGGTGCAGGAGAAGCACATGACCATTGGCATGATAGAAATTTGGGACTGTTAGACACGTTCTGTATACACTTGTCAAATCTCATCAAACTAGATGGCTAAGGATTTTGCATTTTATTTGACATATCTTATACCTCAATGATAATAATGAAACTAATAAACACTGTCCTAAAAAGCTCGTGGGTTGGAGGAACTTGCATCTGACTGTGATGGAACAGGTGGTACAAGGTGACCCCTCTCACCACCAACAACCATAACACTTGTCAGAATACAGGAAGCAACTCTTCCCAGCACGGGCAGCAACTAGTGCACAGAGAAGGGAGGCCCGTGACTGTCCAGCAGTCTGCCTGGGGACAGTTTCCAATCGCGGCCTAGAGATCCAGGTCTGAGCAGAGCGCAGCTGACCCTCTGAGCTCAGAAGGCAGAAATCAGCCTGTGGGGCACCTGGAGCCACCGGAATCTGTGGGGCAGGGATACGAGAACAGGGAATGGTATAAAGAGGGGAGCCCGGAAATGCTACAATCCTGGAGTAAGGACCAAGCCCCAGAGGAGGCTACTCCAGCTTCACCCCAACGAAGCCCATGCCAAGCCCCTGGGAAAAGCTGTAGGGGGCACAGTTTGTGGGCCACCCCTCCAAGTCAGGGTTTGTGGAGCACATTGCTCTTCCTCGGATTCGCACGAACAATGCACACAATCCAGCTTCCACGAAGTCCGGATCATCCACCTGCACTGAGCTGGCTGTGACAGGAGAACCAAGTCTCATCAGAGGAAGAAAACAGAACAGAGAATCTGTGTCACAAAGGACCCACAGTGGCTAGAATTCAGTCAAAAATCACTATATACAGAACAAAGGAGCAGAAAAACGTGATTTATGGTCAAGAAACATGAAATAGGCAGTGGAAGTGGCACTTGAGGTGGCCCAGGTCCTGGATGCAACAGTAAAGACTTCGAGGCAATTATTATAAATTTATGCAGGAAGATACCTTCAAAGAATTAAAGGAAATATAATCTTATGAGTGAACAGACAAGTAACCTCAGCAGAGAATTGGGAACTATAAAAAAGAACCAAGGGGAATTCTTGGACTGAAAGCTACAATTGCTGAAATGAAAAATTAACTGAATGGGCTTTACAGCAGATTGGAGGTGTCAGAAGAGTCAGTGAACTTGAGCACAGATCAATAGAAGTTATTCAGTCTGGAGAGCAAAGTGGGAAAAGACTGAAAGATGAACAGAGTCTCAAAGACAAGTGGGGTGATCTCGAACAGTCCAACACAGAGGGCCAGGGATAAAGATTTGAAGAAATAGCAACTGAAAACTTCCGACAGTTGATAAAACTATCAGGAGTTTTTAAAAAAAACTCACACTAGAGAGTTTAAAAATATTTAGAAGTAAATAGTAATAAAAGCATGCTAATATTTAGTGGTAGATCTTAGCTTTAAATGCATTTATCAAACAATAGAAAATAATAAAAGTGAGTTAAATTTTCAGCTCAAAAGCCTAAAAAAGAACGATGGCAAAACAAAAGAAAATGAAATAGGAGGAAGAGAATAATAAAGATAAGAATGGACATTTAAAAACAGAAAACAAAGTCCCCAAATCAAAGTTTGGATTTTGTTTTTGTTGCTCTGGTAAAAGAACAATATGAGGGAACACTCTCTGGCAAGTTGTATGAAGGAGAGAGAGAGAATACACAAATAGACATTAGAAATGCAGAGGAGGAACTACTTTGAGTTTCCTGATGCCAATAAATTTGAAAGCTCAGACAAAGTGAGTAATTTCACAGAAACAAAACAGAGAAACTGTCCAAATATAAAATGATGAGCCGTCTTCTGGGAGCAGGCACTTTTAATGCATATAATCAACAAAATATTAGTATTCATAATATGCAAAGAATTCCCATGGATCTTTAAGGAAAAGATAAAATATCCCAAAGAAAAATATGTAAAAATAGATCCGTACAGATTTCACAGAAAAAAGATACACAAATGCCAATAAACTACATAAAGTAATCTGAGAAATGCAAATGACAGCGAGGAGATGCCGTCTCATCCCCACCAGGCTGGCAGGATCCGCCGCCTCCACCAGGAGCAAATGTCAGCAAGGAGCAGGGGAGTGGGGAATTGCATGAGCTGTGGGCTGAGTGTAAATTGGGGCAGTCTTTGTGAGGAGTGGTGCTGTGGACTGCACGTCATGTCCCCAAATTAATATGTTGAAGCCCTCATCCCCAATGTGAATAGTAAAAGTATTAGGAGGTGGAGCTTTTGGGGGTAATGAGGTCATGAGGGTGGAGCCCTGCTGATGAGGTTAGTGCCCTTATAGGAAGAGACATGAGAGACGATCTCTTTCCCGCCACGTGCAGACACAGTGAGAAGACGGCCCTCTGCCAGCCGGGAAGAGAGCTCTCGCCTGGAACCAAACCTGCCAGCACCTTGATGGTGAACTTCCCAGTCTCCAGACTGTGAGAATTCATGTGTGTTGTTTAAGCCCCGGTCTGTGGTCTTCTGTAATAGCAGCCCAAGCTGACCAGGACGTGCAGGTATGAAAAACGTAACACTGGGAACCCAGCAATTCCACACCTACATGAATACCTGAGAAACCCACACACGTGTGCACAAGGAGCAAAGTTGTTCATTGTCGCAGAACGTGTGATAGGAAAAAAATGGAGATGAGCTGAAATGTATCAATTAGAAAATGGGTAGATCAACCTGGGTGTGTTCATGCTGTTGAACACGTGCAGGAGCTGAAAGGCGTGAACCAGAGCTGCACGTGGCAACGTACGTGAATCTCCAAAACACAGCTTAGTGGGAACGGCAGAGAGCAGATTGGTGAATATAGCACGACACTGCGTATGTAAAGGTTAAAATCCTTCCGATCGGTAAGATTAGCTGCTTATGGAGACGTGTGAATGCTGTGAAAGCGTGTCATCGTGAGAGGGAAGGGCTGTCAGCGTCTTCGGGGCAGCGGGGCTTGTGGAGACGCCGAGAGGAGAGCGCGTCGGGCAAGGGCAAAGATGGGGATCAGATGGTGAACTATTGAAATGCGTTCACGTGGGCTGTGGGTACGAAAGTGTTCGTTATTTCATGTACTTCTCTGAACATTTGAGACGTTTCTCAGTGAAATCATTTTCACTTCTCCGCAGCAGCACAGACGCTCTCAGGGACATCACTTGGAGTGAAAGAAGCCAGACATAAAAGACAGGCAGTGCGCGGCCCCTGACGTGGAGTCTGCAGGCAGCAGAAGTTCAAACAACAGCTGCCCTGGCTGGGGGAGCCCTGCCCAGGCGGGGCGCCTGGATCCCTATCCACAGAGCATCCACGGATACATCCGTAGGGCAGCGCGTGGCAGGTTTTGCTGTGTTTCACCTCAATAGAAAATAGTAGAAAACGTGAAGACTAAATGTAACACGGTTTCCTGGAGGGAATCCCGGAGCAGACAAAGGATGCCAGGCAGAAACTAAGGAAGAGGGGCAACTGGGTGTGGGGTTTACGGCAATTCTCTATAAATCATTCGGTAAATCTAAAACTGGTCTAAAATGAAAGTTTATTTAAAAATAAGAGAAGAGTAAGCACACATCGCTTCCTTGTCACGTAACTCCCTCCTGCATGCGAAAATTCAGCCGTCCATGCGGCGGTCAGGGTCCCTCGAGAGCTAGTCCCCAGCCCACCCCTATCCCCCAGGGAGCCCTGGGGCCGTGGCTGAAGTTTGGCGTCTCGCTGTCAGCTTTAGCCCTGGCTCTGCCACCCCCAGCTGCCTGGGTTCGGGACAATGCCGCCCTTGCAGCGTCCTCACCTGACAAAGGTACTGGGCTGGTGCCCGGCTCTGGAGTGGGTGTGGACATTCACAAGGCCCCACACCTACATGCTCGGCCTGGGTCCTGGCAAGAGTCAGTGCCGTGCCCCTCGGCTCTCCTCATCACTAACCACTGTTTCCCATTACTCTGGGCCTGTCGGCTGTTCCTCAAGCCTGAAGAGCCCCTGGAGCAGTTTCTGACGTGTCCGGGGTCCCTAGAGTGTCGGGAGTTGGCCATTACGAGCAAGCCCAAAACCAGGCCTGCATGAGGCAGGGCTGGTACTAGCCCAGTGGCCCACCCTGGGTATCCAGGGCTGCAGGGCAGGACCCTGAGTGGGCAAATGGGGGCCACAGTAGGTCCGGTGCTGGCAATGGCCAGACATCAGGACTCATCACTGCTGCCTCTGTGTCCACGAGAGAAGCTTCCTCTGCCTGAGTTCATCACATTCCCTCATTCTGAGTCGGCGTCCTTTTCCGGTGGGTCTGAGACGGAGCCTGAGAGGCAGGACCCCTCCCTGTGTCCTCTGTGTCACCCCCAGGCCACGTGGGCAGAGTGCTGCCGCTTCAGCGGTGTGGGCAGTGAGGCTTACTGGTGGACAGAGGAGACCCTCAGAGCCACCTGGCCCTCCAGAGCAGCACCCCTAACAGGGGGAGGGGGAGACAGCCACGTCATCCCTGCTCCCGGCTTGGCCGCTAGGCCTGACACCCTGGCCCAGAGGCCCCTGGCTCCTCCTGTCTCGGGGGAGGGTTGTGCCCTGGAGTTTTAATTAACACCAGATGAGTCATTTGTATTCCTTACAAGACCTGGAATTTTCTCCATGAAAATTTTTTCCCCTCTGGGAAAGATACTGCAACAGGCTAATATTTTTATTAATAGACACATATGGCTGTTAAAATAAATTTCTCTCCCCAACAAGGGTAAGCAAAGGCAGGACAGACCCCCACCCAGGATTCATCAGGAGGCCCCCGTGCACACACGCATGCGTGCCTCTGAATTTGTAATTAACCAACCACGGGCTTTCGTGGCAGCGCATGTGGCTGGGTGGTGGCTGCAGGCACGTCTGGGAAGGGCTGGCACCGTGGGGGTGACTCTGGGGCACTCAGAGCGGCGCCCTCCCCGCCATGGCCCCCACCGCCTCACCACTGTGCTGAGGACACACTGCTCCCTCTGGTCCAACACACCCCTGGAGAGACTGCTCGCCCCTCTCAGCTGCTCCCTGGTCCTGGGCGGTGGGGCAGGGCAGGACTGGGCCAGATGACCCGGCCACCAGCTCCTCTGTTTGTGCCTCTCCCTCCACAGGCCCCGGAGCCTCCACCCCAGAGCTGGTGCTCTGCTCTCGCCTGGCCTTGGTGACAGATGTGGGCCTTTCCATGGTCACCCCAGTGCAGATGTTTCTGAAGAGCAAGTTCCCTCTCCCCAGGACCATCCCTCCTCCATGCAGGCCTCCTGTTGGAAGCACTGGGTGATCACTGGGCGCAGGTGGAGGAGGGAACGAAGGCACTGGCGGGACACGCAGTGACCAGGACTCGGCTCCTGCTCTTAGTGACCATGAGACCTCACACCCATCACCGTCTCTCTGGGCTCCGGGGCCAGGAAGCAGACGTGTGGAGAGCTCCGGGCGGGTGGCGCCGTCACGCCATGCTCTGGTAGTCACTCTCCCACCGTGGCTCCAGTGCCCACCCCGACCCCCTTCCTCTAGGGGGCTGGTCTGTTCCCCAAGGTCAGGGGACGTCCACTTTGTCCAAAGGCCTCCCAGGTGTCCTCGGTGAACAGGGGCCATCGTCACACTCATTCGGTGGATTCCTGAGCACAGCGCTGGCTGAGAACGTGCAAGTGTCCTGGGGAGGCTCCGGAGAGACAGTGCACGTGCCGGCCTGGGGTCCAGGAAAGACCTTCGGAACACCAGTCACTCTAGGGTGCCCCCCTCAACCGCACCCCGTCTGCCCAGAACCTGCGGCTCAGCGCAGCCTTGGGCAGGAATCTTGAACAGGGCCCTCAGTTCCCCTAGAGGACATCAGGGTCCATGCCCCTACCCCCCACACGTGCACATGCACACACACAGGCACACGCATGCACGTATCCCTGCTTGCTGGCTTCCTGCTCTCTGGCTCAGGCCTTAATTGCGGAACCGGAGGACAGCATTCCTGGAGAACAGGCCGTCTGGGCAGATTTGCAGTAATGGCCCAATTTTTCATCCTCCTCTGTGTCCACACCCTTTGCCATGTAGCACTGGGGAGGCAGGTAATTAATTCTGATCAGGCTCGGCCATGTGACTTATTTGATAAGCAGACTGAGCCGGGAGTGAAGGAGTGCCAGTTCCAAACCTCGGCCTCAGGAGGGCTTGGTGGGTTTCTGTTCCCGCCTGTGCGCCCAGCACATGGGGAGGACGCACCTGGGTTAGCACACCTGTCCTGGAAGGAAGACAGACGGTGGAGCCGAGCTGCCGTGACCAGGCTCAGCCTGGGCCCCCAGCTGCCCGGAGACCCGCGATCAAGTCCAGCCACCATCCTGAGCCCAGCAGGGCCAGCAAGGCCAGTAGAGATGAGCTGAGCACGCAGAGCTGGCCTCTCTGTGGGTGGTAGCAGTCAATGACACATGTTTTAGCCCCTGGGTCTTGGCTGGGTCTCCACACAGGCCTACTAGGCAAACTTAGCTTCCCTACCATCCATATTTCTCTTCCTTTCTTTCTTGAAACCTATTTGAAGCTGAAATCCTGGGTGAAGGCACGTTCCTGGAACGCTGGCCCTCCCCCTTGTTCTGCATCTTCCACAGTGACCTGGTGACACTTTGAGGCTGGAGAAGCTGTGGAATCAGCCTCAGGAACCTCATTCTCAAGACCCTGTCCAGGCGGTGCCAGCCCTTCACATCACGTCCCTTTTTTCAAGGACTGGGAACTGCCAGGCCCTGCTCAGTGGGAAAATGCACTTTATCCCGAACAAGTGGTGCCCTGGTGTTCCAGGGCTCTGTGACCCATGTTTCATTCCTTCCTTGGCCTGCTGGGAAGCTCCGTGTCAAGTTTGTAGCCCACCTTAGAAACTTAGGCTACACACTTTTGTGTATGAGTAATTTTGTGTCCTTTTACTCAACATTATCTGCCCTTTGTGTTTTGGTGGTCGTTGACGCTGCTCGTCTGGCTCTCTCTCCTCGCGGGAACTGAAGGGCTGCAGGCCCCGTCCCGTTGAACTCAGCCCGAGCCCTGCTGCGGCCAGTGTGCTGTGGGCAGTGGACCTTCGCCAGCACAGCTGGTTTTGCCCCCGTCTCTCCCTCTGGCACAGCAGGCATCAGCCTGCGGCTCTGAGTGACAGCACTGGGCTCCTGCCGGCCTGTGAGGACACCCCCACAGTGAGCACAACACAGCCCCCATGTATCTGAGTGGCTGAGACGTGGGGGCTGTTTGTTACTGCAGCATAGCCTCGCCTCTCCTGACAGATGCTCTCCGATTTCATGAGCCAGTTTCTTCTCTCTGAATGCTTGCGGGTACTTGGGAGTAGTGCAAGATGAAAATAAGTAAAAGACCTATGAACAAAGGTGCGAACACTTCTCTTTCCTGTCCTGCCATGCTGCTCCCTGCCAGCGTTCCAAATCCTCCACCTCTTGTCAGGCACAACTCAAGGCCCATCTCCTCTTCCTGAGTTCACCCTCAAGATCCCAGACAGAAGTGCTCTCTCCCTCCGGCGAACCCCTGGGCACTGAGTGTGCAAAGTTCAGACATTTGGTGCATGTATTCTTTA
Organism: Dicerorhinus sumatrensis harrissoni; assembly: GCA_014189135.1. Classification (NCBI taxonomy): domain Eukaryota; kingdom Metazoa; phylum Chordata; class Mammalia; order Perissodactyla; family Rhinocerotidae; genus Dicerorhinus; species Dicerorhinus sumatrensis. The sequence goes on along the minus strand of JABWHU010001774.1, from coordinate 25,612,437 downwards.
TGCACATGTTTATGTCGATCTCCTTTCTGAGCACCGACTGTATGCATGTCCTTCAGTAGGCACTGGGGTACCAGTTCTTACAGTGTATGTGAGGCAGAAAGGCAGTAAGATGCACTCAGTGTGGGAGCTTATCACTCTGCTGGAGGGGTCCAGCCTTGGGGGTTGGGGGTCGGGGCTGTAAAGAGGAGCTGGAGGCCGGTCTTGGCAGTGGGCAGGGGACTGGGGCGGTCTTCTTGGAGGGGCTGCATCCACGTCACCAACAGGCAAAGCTCAGCTTGAGCCCGGGTCTCTCGGACGCCCTCCAGCGCTCCTGCCTATCCTCCCAGGAGGCCAGGCAGGCCTGCAGCCCCAGAGAGGGCCGGGCTGACCACATGGGGCCTTGAGCCTATTGGGGCCAGGCTCCTGATGGGCTGGGACAGGCTTCAAGCAGACGTCAGCTGGAACTCAGGCCCTGCCCCTGCTGGGGAGAGTCCTGACACACACTCGTGTGCGCGCGCACCCACACACACACACACACACACATGCTCAGCTGCTGCCGGCCCTGCCCATTGGGTACCTGGCCCATTGGCTTTCTCTTCTTCCGAATCCAGTGTGATCTCCGACGACCCAAGTGCCACCAACCGGGCCAGTGGTTCTGGAGGCAGCCGAGCCGCTGCCGAGAAGATGAGTTTTCTGAAGACTGCAGCACCTCGGAGAATAATGGCCAGTGTGATCATTAACAAGGCGCTTCCCTGGCAGGGAACACGCTCCCTTGCCTCTGGAGGGCTCTGGCTGGGCTGTGGGATTGGCAACCAGCTGCTGCTCTGTAGTGAGGGCGGCTCTGTCCACACCTGCCCCCCTTCTGTCTCCGGCGGGGGCCCGCCCAGCGTCCCAGGTGTGCGCTTCAGGCCCAGCTCATCCTTTTGGAGCCGGAAAGGCCTTGATTGGAGCCCTGGTGTTCCGATTGGCTCAAGGATTCACGGGGCCATCGCCTCCCATCTAGGACTCCCTCACCCTGCTCATCTGTCAGGTGGTGGATTACTCCTGATTCCAGGGATTTGCCGGGGTTCAGGCGAGGATGAAGTGGGGATATCTGATTCCTGTTGGTGCTCTCTAGATGTGGAGTTGTAACTCACTCCTACTTCCCACTGGGAAGTCAATCACTTTCACTGCTGTTCGTCAAAGCCCCTCACACAGGCTGCTAGCCCCCTGGGCTATGCTTACAGACCCTCCCCTCCCACTTATCCCCTCGTGTTCCAGTTGGGTCCTATTTGGGGCCCTGACTCGCTCAGTGGGGAGGACCGGCAGAGAGAATGGCCTGGGCAAGGCCAGGAGTTAGGAAGGGTGGGGCTGGGAGCAAAGGTGGCCACCCCAGGTCCTGTCCCCGAGGCCGCCCAGGGGCTGCCATGCAAAGCGAACCCGTGAGCAAAAGCCGTGTGGAGGCCACGGGGAGGCCTGCAGCCTGCCTCCACGTCCAAGGCACCTAGAGAGGAACAACGCTCTTCCCTGCAGCCCAGTCTTTCTTCCTGCCCCTCCCCCTCGCACGGCCTCCCTGAGATCCTGACAGGGTGCGAGGCTGCGCCCTGCAGCCCAGCCACGGGCGCAATGCCACTGCAGCGCTGCTATCTGCTCGGGCAGCCCCGAGGCCTGAATTACCCAGCAAACAGAGATGGATGGCCAGCCTTCTCGGACTCAAATTGATTCTCCACTGGGTGAGGGCGCATCTCCTCTCCCTAGTGATCAGTGAAAAACACTTTTTCCTCTGCATAATGGCCCAATTCACAGCTCCTTGATAGGAAGCAAAGATGTATATCTAATCACAGATTAATGGGGACTGAGGGGAAGCGGAGGCCAGTGCAGGGTCGGCTAGAGTCTTAGGGAGGGGTGGGAGGGAGGGCACAGTGCCCTGCTGTTTCTCCCTCCCTCCCCCGCAGCCCCAGTCAGTCTCCTGCGAGGGGTCATTGGAGGTCAACAGGGCAGGGGCCAGGCAGGGAGTGAGGTCGTCTTGGGGTCATCCGGGCTCTGGGGACATAGACACCGGCCTTCACAGCGTTACTGAGGACAGTATGCGGTCGGTGCATTAAGATGTTTAAGCGGTGAATGGATGAATGGATTCGCAGGGCTTGTCTGTTTCTCTCCTGGTTTTGTTTATGCAGAAACAGGTGCAAATAGGGGAAATTATCTTCCCAAGCTCACATAACAGGTGGGGCGTGGCATGGTGCAGTGGCAGGGAGCCACCTTTGACGTCCAGCTAATGCCATGCTGAAGCTCCGTGACACTCCTCTAGTCCTCTCGGCCCTCACCGTCGAGTGGATGGACACTAAGGTCTAAAATGCACAGGTCTCTGTGCACAGTTGTTTCTAGAAGACCTGGGGATCTCCTAACTCCCAGTCTTAAAAACAACAACAATAACAATAATGGGAGGATGCTGGTGTTGATGATGGTGATGATGGCAATGATAGTGATAGTAATGATGGCGATGATGGCGATGGTTATGATGATGTGGAGGTGGTGTCAACGATGATGGTGGTGATGATGATAATCATAACGGTGGCATTGAAGAGAGTGAGGAAGATGGTGATAATAATTATGATGATAGTAATGGTGATGGTGATAATGGTGATGGTGGTGATGGTGGTGATGGTGATAGTGATAGTGGTGATGATGGTGATGAGGATGGTGATGATGGAGGTGAGATGGTGATAACGGTGGTGACAGTGATGATGGTAATGTTGATGACGGTGATGATGGTGGTGATGTGTGACAATGATGGTGATGGTGGTGATGGTGATGGTGATGATGGTGATGATGGTGATGGTGGTGATGGTGACAGTGATGGTGGTGATGGTGGTGGTGATGGTGGTGATGGTGATGGTG
>JABWHU010001774.1:25572684-25609371 GCA_014189135.1 Dicerorhinus sumatrensis harrissoni | reverse complement strand
GGTGATAGTGGTGATGATGGTGATGAGGATGGTGATGATGGAGGTGAGATGGTGATAACGGTGGTGACAATGATGATGGTAATGTTGATGATGGTGATGATGGTGGTGATGTGTGACAATGATGGTGGTGACAGTGATGATGGTGATGGTGGTGATGGTGATGACGGAAGTGATGATGATGGTGGCGGTGATGATTGTGATGGTGATGCTGGTGATGGAGATGATGGTGAGGACAGTGATGGTGATGTTAACAATGACAGCATTGATTGAGCACTTGAGCCAGGCAGTATGCTGAATGCTTAACATTCTCCATCTCATTTAATCCTCACAACCACCCCCGGAGGTGTGCACAATTAATAGCTCCATTTTATAGATAAAGAAAATGAACATGCTGTCACATGGTCTTTGGTCACAAGCCAGAGCCAGGCTTTATGCCCCCTCTGTCTGATTCCAGCACCCAGGCCTCCCCGCAGGTCTCTGTTCCCCAGCTCCAGAGCACTGTCAGTTCTCTAACTAGCTCGCTTACGAGCTGACTACTAATCTTGGTAGTGTTTTAGCACCTTCCATTGTAAGCCCCGGCAGCCAGTGCTGTACATCTGCTAATTACATGTTTTATTGTCTCGCTTGCTGTTAAATATTGTCTGCACCTACCATTAAGCAAATCCACCTCCTTCACGGTTTTATCCTCTCCTGAACTCCTGCACACAGCCCTTCCGGGTGCACAGTCCACTGGCCAGCCAGGTTCTCAGCCTTGGAGCCAACCCTCCTCTCTGTCCTCCTGGCTGAGCCCTCAGCAGCCCCCATGCCAGTCTCACTGTGCCAGCCCGTCCTCCCCGCCCACCACTACAGGGATCTTTAAACAGAAGGCTGCTGGCATCACTCCCCAGTGCAAAGCATCTTCAGGGTTTCTGCAGGGTCTACACAACACCGACCACACTCCTGGGCACAGCAGTCCAAGCCCTTTTCTTGCAGGCTGACCCCCTCTAGGATTTCCATCAGGTGGCTGCATTCCCTGAAAGGCCCGCAGCTCGCCAGCTAGAATCCCTACCTTTGACACCTCTGGGGCTCAAGGCCAAGCCCAGACAGGAGCTCCTACCCCCAGAGCCCCATGCTTCCTGTCACTGTCCGTGTGTCACCACCTGGGATGTCAGCCTTTCCTCCCCATCACCCTCACCATCATACCGTGCTCTGTCCCCACCCCAGCTGCACGTGTCCCCCAAACTTTTCTGCTCTGCCCCTGCAACTCCCACATTATAAAGAAGTCACCTGCGTCTTCAATCCCGACCTCCTGTCCTGGGTGACAGGCCTCCCTGGGGGCCCTGCTCATCCTCCCAACCCACAAATCACAGGGTCGGCAGGTGCAGCCATGGCCATTGCTCCTGCACCCTGTGCAAAATACTCCATCCCTTCCCTAAGGACTGCACACTGTCCCTCGCTGTCTGTCATCTCACTGGCCAGAGGTCTCGGCACCTGGCACAGGGGTTTGTGCCCCTGGGACGCCCCCACCATCATCCAGTGCACCTTTAGTATTTAACAGGAATGGTCTTTGCCCCCTCCCCCACTGTAGTCCCTGTCCCCGTCTCTGAAACCTCAGCTGCAGAATACAGCCCTCTGTCCCGCCTCCCATCTGCAGCCCGTGGGCTCCATCGGTCCACAGCGCCGGGTCTCGGGCCTTCCGGCACCTCCAGTCTCCTGACCCTTTGACTGTCTCCTGGTCCCCAGCCCCTGGGTTGGCTTCCGCCCGCTCCCACCCTGGGCCTTCACCTGCATTCTTGCACCACCTGATCTCAGTCATCACCTTCCTTCCGTCTGGCCTTCCGTTGCACCTGCTGAGACACCCAACCTAGACCTGGCCTGCGGTCACTCCTCCATGCCCTGCCCCGGCCCACCGCCTGTCTGAGGAGAGGGCCTGCACTGTGCCGCTGCTGCTCTGACAGAGTGATGGCTTCCCCGCCCCATGCAGCCCTGCGCCCTCCCAGACACTTGTCCTGTCCCCTCTCTGCTGCCCAGAGTGGTGATTTTAAATCCCTACACAGTGCCAAAATTTCAGACGCTTCCATCTAAGACTTGCATTGAATAACATGGCTCCTCTTCCCTGAGAAAACAAGAGGCGAGCGGCCACACGCCCTCGGATGTCCTGCGGGACACAGCCTTGCAGCGGGAAGTCAGTGTGTCCTCCGGGCTCTGGTATCCAACCCAAGCCATGGTTTTCAAAAAATCTATTCATGTTTGCTTTGGGAAAGAATGATAATTGACACCAGGCACAGATGTAGGCAGGAGAAATTTCACGTCTGGGGCCCTCCCTCCTGAGGGGACCTGGCCCGCAGCTTGGCATGAGGCCTCCCACACTTTCTCCCCGCCAACGCTGGGGGTTTCCTCTTACAAAGATGAGATCAAACCATCCACACTATTTGTCAACTCTCTTTTCTCGCCTAACAACCCCCACAGCCATGGGGGTCAGGGAGTGGGGCTGTGCCTTCTTTTTGGTCACTTTCTGCTATTTCACCCTGTGGACAATACTGTGGACAGGGCCAGGTCCCCTCGGCACCTCCCATGGGCCCGTGGAGAAGGAAGAAGGCAGCATCTGTGACATCGGCACCCCTATTCCGGGCCCCCCTCATCAGCCATGAGAGGCTAGAATTCTCGTCCTCATAGTTTCAGGGTCCTGGGCTTGGGACCCAAAGTCCCTCGCCATCTGGTCCTAATTCCCTGCCCCACCCCAGAATCCTTGTGGGCCCACTCACAGGGCTCCAAATGTGCCTTCTTTCCTGGGCCATCCGGCCCCCTCCCAGCCAGGAAGCCCTGGCTCCCCTCCTCCTCCTCAAGACGCCTGATCTCTGCTGTCTGGCCAACAAATCCCAGACCCCTGGGCTGCCCTCCCGGGATCCCAGGGGGCGACCTGGGCCTGAGCCCCTGCAGTGCATGGCCCCTACCTGGTGGACCCCCTGCCCCTGGCCTGAGCTTCCCGTTTCAGACCCACACCCTCCCCGGGTTCCCCGGGTGGGCCTGGCTCATCCCCTGCCTGCTAGAGCTCATGGCTAGGCGGTGAGTGATCAGGTCAGCAGGCTCCACAGGTGAGTCCCACCTGGGTTGCAAACCTGGTGGGCAGGGGGAGTGAGGCCTGCCCACCCACGGGGAGGCCCAGACAGCCGGGCGTTGGGACCCGGCAATGTGGGGACCAGGGAGCCTTTCTAAGTTGCTTTTATCTTTTTCATAACACATTTTTTAAAATTACTAAGTCAATATTTGTTCAACGCAGAACACTTGGGGAACAAACAATGGAAGGGAAAAAATTACCCATAATTGCACAGCGCAGAGATAAACACCACCAACTTTGGAGTCGGTTTTGTTCTCCCACCTCCTACCTCCCCTCCTTCCCTCCCCTCTCACATGTATCAAAAACAGGGCTCTTCTGGCGTGCGCGCACACACACATGCACACACACGCACAGACCGTCTTCCGCCTCCCTTAGCAATGGCGTGGCGTTCTCTGTTGAACGGATGCGTCGCTCATCATGTTTCCACACTGCACAGCGGTTCTGTCTTGTCTGTTCCTCTAGGTCTCCACCCTCCAACCTGGTCCAGGCTGTCCTCCCCCGCTGCACCTCGACCCCAAAGGCTCCTGACTGTCCCCAGCCTCCGCCTGGCCCCTTTGCAGCTCCTTCTCTTCCCAGGAGGAACAAGATGGCCAACATCCTCCAGCGGCCTCCTGTTGCTCCCACAATGAGGACTAGCGCCTGCTGTGCCCTGCACCTTCGAGGTCTCCCCAGCCACCCCTGTGGCCTCCCTCCTGCCCCCTCCCTGCACACGCAGGGCTGGCTCTCAGACGCGCACCTGCTCCTGCAGGTCTTACGCCAGCTGCCCTCCCTCCGCTTGGCTCGCCCCGCTCCCGTGGCCCCGACTCTGCTGACGGGCACGTCTCATCTAGACCACATCCCACCGTGCCCCACACTCCTGCGTAGCAGCTCTATGTTCTCGTGGAGGTGGCGGATCCAGTGTCCCTTGTGTGCACTGGCCTTAGACCTGGGGCAGGTGCTTGCTGATGGGTCACCTTGTCTCGTAGTCAGCCCAAGGAGCATGGAGACACGTCGCCCCGCTCCCCTCGGAAATGCTGGGCAGGCCAGGCGGGTGGGCACACGCATTTAACGCTGGGCAACGTAGTGTTTTTATATTTGCAAACTGTTGGGTGGAAATTTATATGTTCTTGCCCAAATTTGCAGGTATTCCATTACAATGGATTTAAACATTTTTTTCGTTTGGATACTGACCACTCGTACAACTTCGTTAATGACTTTCTGGTTCATATGCTATGTCTGGCTATGCTTGGCATATTTTCTATTGCTTATTTACAATAATATTTTATGTCATTAGCCCATTAACCCTTTGCCTAAACATAGGTTGTGAAATATGCCCCAGGTTGTTGTTTGCTTTTAATTGTGTTTAAGTTACCATTTGAGTAATGAAATTCGAATTTTAATGTAGTCACACCCACTAATAATTTGTGGTTTTCTTGGTAAGTCGTCCCCTAGGGCTCTATCAGACACGGGCTCTGAGATGACAGGGACACTCTCTGTGGGGAGATAACAGACAGAATGAACAGAAGCGATGGGGCCAGTAAATTACATTTACTGCAATTTGGCCAACTTCTGGTAATTCTGAGTCTTATACACATCTTTATAACGTTCCCCAAATAGTACGAACACTTTCCCTTCTAATTCCGACTTAGTTATTTTTTCCTCTTTGGAAAAGCCAAGAGGCAGATATTCCAATTCATTAAAACTCCTACATGTGTCTTAAATCTCATTTTCAAGATAAAATCCAAAAGACTACGCACAAGACCAGAGCGCACATTCACCGGAATGCACTTTCCTGCCACTCCTTTCTCCAGCTTCCCAGGAGTTTTCATTCCCCACCCTGGAGATTTCTGGGATCAATTATTTCTCCAGGCCGTATCTATTTGTTGGCTAAGCCTGCCTAACAGAGTGTCACCGAGTGGGCGGCCTAAACAATGGAAATTCATTTTCTCACAAATTCTGGAGGCCAGCAGTGTGAGATCAAGGTGTCGGCAGGGTTGGTTTCATTCTTAGCCTCTCTCCTTGGCGTGTAGACGGCGTCTCCTCCCTGTGTCCTCACATGCTCGTCCTTCTGTGCATGTCTGTGTCCTAATTTCCTCTTCTCATAAGGACACCAGTCAGATTGGATTAGGGCCCACTCTAAGGACCTCGTTTTTAATTTAGTCACCTTTTAAAGGCCTTGTCTCCAAATATAGTCATATTCTGAGGTACTGGGAGTTCGAACTTCCACATACAAATTTTACGGGACTCAATTCAGCCCCCAATGCCACACAGTTGACATTTTCAGATTGAAGAATTATCCTTATAACTTTATTACGAGAATTCCTAGAATCCTTTTACTATACGTAAATATAAACCTGAAAAGGTACAAGGTTTTCTCCTTTTTAAACCAACTACGAGTCATTGATGGAATTCTCACTGCCCCATCTACACTAGGGGCTCCAGGGCACAGCAGGAGAAAGAGTGGTCATCCAGCCAGGGCTGGGATTCACCAGGCGACTTGGGGAGAGTCGCTCTGCCTTGGGGCCCTGGTTCCCTGGTTTCCGTATCTGGGAAGCGGGGCGATGGTGACACTGGGGACAGGGGCCACCGTGTGGATTAGTTGGGGAGGTACATGAAGCCCCTGGTTTCCCGCCACACAGAAGCACAGCAAATGCTGTTTACTTTCCCAGCTTAGAACCTTTGAATTTTTCCCTACGTTTTGATTTTAAAATATGTATTCTTTAGAAACAAACAAGAGTGCAGAAAGGAATAGAGAGTACAGGAAGGGTCCCAGACCCACCCACACCCCCCGAGGCAAGGACTACCATCAGCTTTCTGTGGATGCACATGGTTGCACATACGAGCAGCATCTCCCGGAAGAGCTCTCTTCTTCATGGGAACAAGGCTAGACGACATGTCACAGCCTCTCTTGCATCGACAGGGACTACATTTTGGCCAGTGGGATATGAGTGAGCGTACATGTGTCTCCTCCCTTCCCAGCCCATCAAACCCTCCCATGGAGGTCATAACCTCTGATCAGGTGTCCTCTGTGCTCTGGAGGGTGAGGTTCAGGGGACCCAGAGAAGCCACAAGGTGGAAAGAGCCTGGGCCTGCCACGGGGACCTTCGCCCACTCAGCAACTACATTAACTCTTCACGTCAGTGAGAAGTAAACCTCAGTGTGCCAAGCTACCGAGATCTGGGGCTTTGTCCCAGCAGTTAACCCACCTGACCAAGACCCTAGATGATTTCACAGCACATTCTGTTCTGCAACCTCCTTTTCTTTATTTAACACATATTCATATCTTTCTACACTGGCAGTACAGTTTATGCCATTTATAAAAAATAATGGCTCTTTATAAACAAACAGATACGTGTTTGTTTATAACAGGATACGTGTGTCAACCACAGGTAACAGATGATCACCTCACAGTGACTGAAACACAAGGATTTCACCTCACATATTAAGACAGAGAACCATCCCAGAGTAGATTCAGTGATTCAGACGTGTGACCAAGGACCCAGACTTTCTCGTCCTTCCAACAGCCCTTCTCAGATCGTCGGCTTTTGTCCTCAGGTCCATTCCCTCTTTTTTAGATTCCATGTCCCCTTTTTTCTTTTTTTAATCTACTCCCTCATTTTCCTGGAGTATATCTTCAAGTCACATCTTAAGAGAAATGAAATAAAGAGTAACTTTGCATGTGGGAAAATGTCTGTACTGCACCTTCACACGTGATCGCTAGTTCAGCTGTGAATAGAATTCCATCCGAATGTTGGGCCACGGCTATATTCTCGGGAGCAATCGCTGATAAGAGGCCAGATGTCGGTTCATTTTTCACTTCTTTGTAAATGACTTTTTTCCCTTTCTGAAAGTTTTTATGATTTCTTTTATCTTAGGTGTTAGGCAATTTTATGATAACTTGCCTTACTGTGACTCTTTTTGAATTCACCCTGCCTGGTCCTTGCGGGAGGCTCTTCCAGAGTGAGGGCCTGGCCTTCCCTGGGGCGCCCCGAGACCCCTCGGCATCACTGTTTTGCTCCCCTCCTTCCTCCCATTCCTGCTGCTCTGTCTCTGACTCTTGGCCTCCTGGAGACCATCTCCTCTGTCTCTTATCTATCTGCTCATAATCCCCATCTCTTTGTCTGTTGCTCCACGTTCCTGGAGAATTACTAACTCTGTTGCTCTCTTCCATTGTTTTTCTGGGGGATGCAATCATATTTTAGACTCTAACTGGTTGTCTGACCGCTCCCTTTTCAAAGCATGCTGGCTTTTTATTTTATGGATGTAGTATCCTCTCAGATATCTTTGAGTATGTTAACTGGAGTATTTTTAGAGTACTTTTCACTTCATTTGCTGTTTCCTCTGGTCTTGGTTCTTTTCAGTGCATTTATCTTCATCTCTCTCCTTCATGCTGCTGGCTTTCCTCATGGGCCTGGTGATCCCTTGCTGTCTGTCTATTCATAGAATAAACTTAAAGTTGAGGATGCCAGAGTCGGTCCTCTGCTGTTGGATGGTAGGATTGCTTTTCTGCTCAGTCTTCCCCGGGGAGTAACTCTGACTTGGGCTTTGCGTGGGGCAGAGAGAAATGCGGCAGCTAAAGCATTCTCTTTAGAGTGAGGGGGCTTGGACCCCCAGTGTCAGAATGAAAAAGGTTTCATTCTTGGGTCCAACCCAGCTCTGGCTGTCCCTGTGAGGTTGATGGCTTCAGTGACAAGCCATCAGGTTGGATCTGCAGGTTGCCACCTCTACCTGTGCTCCGATCCCATGAGTGAGGAGGGCGGGGGTCTGCCAGGTGGGCTTGCTCCATGACTTCTGTTTTCAGCCTGGCTCCTTCCCCCAGCCTGCCCACGCCTGCTGTCCCTGGGACCCTGGCCCCCCGACTTCCAGTGGGCGGAATCTTGGCTGCAGCCTGCTGCCAGGATCCGGACTCCAGCCTCCTCCTGCTTTGTAGGTCAGCACTCGCCCCTCTGCTTTCTGTCTCCTGGACTTTATTAAAATCTCTTAGTCACTGTTGTGAGGATTAAAATGCAATTATGCATGCAAAGCACATCTTACAGTACCTGGCACATAAGAAGGGCTGGATAAATGTTAGCAATTATTATCACAGGTAGTTAAGTGATTTTCCCAAAATTGTAAGAGCTCTCCCTTCAAAGAGGCCATGGTTCAGACAGACAAAGACACAGGCACCACCAATAAGTCTCCCCAACTCCCCGAGCGCCCGGCTACGTGCTCGTTGGCTTGGTCTTTCCTTACAGCCTCTCAGGAAAGTAGGGAATACAGGTCTCACCTTCCTGTCATGCTGCTGGGACCCGGAGACTGGACCTTGCTTCCAGGGCGAGGTCAAAGGAAAGGCCCACCATGTCTGCCACATCATCCCTGGGAGAGAAAGACTATGTTTAGGAGGCTCATAGACAGATTCCTGGAGGCAGTGAGATTTAGGAAGGATGGGCATCAGACAGGCCAGGGTGTGGGGCCCGGGCATGACCTGGAGGGCCTCTCAGCTGAAGGTATCCTCTGCTTGTCTCAAAGACGGGGGCCCACCTGCATTCAGAGGGCGGGGCAGAGTCCAAGGGGCCCCATGATCTCTGCATCATGGTGCTCATGACCTTGTGGACTGTCGTCCCCTGAGTGTGGGCAAAACATGGTTTCTTCTAAATGATACAGTGTAGCCAAAGTGATGGGATGTCTCTCCTGTGATTGTGTTACACAGCATAAGATGGTCTTGCTAGCCCCTCCCTGGCTTGATGAAATAGGCAACCGAGTAAGGAAAGCCCACATGGCAAGGAACTGTCAGTATCTTCTAGAAATGGCAGTGGCCTTTAGGACCTGGGGGTGGCCTCCAGCCCACAGCCAGCAAGAAGCCAGTGTCATATAACCGTAAGAGAATGACCTCTGCCAACATCCTGAGCGAGCATGGAAGTGGAGTCTTCCCGGGTAGAGCCTTCTGATAAGAACACAGCCTGATCAACACCTTGGCTACAGCCTGTGAGACCCTGAGCAGAGGGACTGGCTGAGCTGTGCCCGGACTCCGTCCTGACCCCAGAAACCACGTGATAATACCTGTGTGTTCTTTCAAGCTGCTAAATTTGTGGTCATTTGTTACACAGTAGTAGATAATTCATACACTATGCATCTTTCAATGTGTCAGACACTCCTTCACATGGGGGCATTGCCCCACCCAGAACACTGCAGTGCCTCACTGAGAGACCCTGGCGCTGGAAGAACAGTCTGTGACTAGAGGGTGGGATACTGGGCAATGATGCAGGCACCAGCCCCGCAGGTGGGCTGCTTCCACTGCAGCAGCTCAGAAATCTCTGAAGGCTGACCTGCTGGCCCTGCTGGCCCACGGGAAATTGTGGAGCCCAGCTGGCAGTGGCCCAGGCAGAAGGCTGAGGGAGAGAGGATAGCACCCACTTGCTCTGCCCTTCAGAACAGCTCTTTTCTGCCCTGCTTGAGCAGCTATATGGAAAGACACCATCAGGGGACTGTGCTCCCAGGAGGACCCTATTTTCCACCCAGGTGGAAAGGGCCCGGGGGCCACTGGAGCTGATATAGCTGAGCTCGGAGATAAACTACTTTGTTCCGCTGCTTCAGTCTCGTGGCTCACACAGCAGCCTCGGGTTCCCCTGATCACTCAGCCCAACCCCGGCTGGAGTCACTGCGAAGGCTGACATTTGTGGAGGTTCTCGCTGTGTGCTCATTGCTGAAAACTACACGTATCGTGAACCCGTCTGCATTTCACAACAGCCTTATGAAGTGAGAACTCTTAGTGACCACAGTGTGCTGATGGAAAAGCAAAAGCATGGAAAAGCTTAATAAGTTGCTCGAGGTCACACAGCTAAGAAATAGGGGTGCCAGGACGGGAACCCCGGCTCCAGGGCCGGGATGCTCAGCCCCTGCACTGTGCTGCCTCTCACAGGCTGGGAGTCACCCAGACCTGGATCCACATTGGCCACTTTGAGTGAGTTCTTGACCACGTTGAGCCTCAGGCTCCTTGTCTAAAAATGGGTACTGTACTAACAATACCTACCTCACTGGGTGGTTATGAAAACAAAAATGGTGAGGGGTAGGCATTCAGTAAACGTGCAGCCTGTCTCACAGCACCCCCTCTGGTGGAGATGTAGCAGGGTGACTGTCCCGAGTGCTCCCAGGACACGTGCTCTTCTCCACAGGGATGGCAGACGGCTGCCTCCCGCAGGGGCAACTTGAAGCATAGGAGCACAAGTAAAGACGAGGAGCTAGCAAGAGTTACGCAGACGTGGTTTGATGCCTAACGGCTCTGTGACCTTGGGAAAGTCGCTTGAACTCTGGCCTTCCATTGATTCATCCCTAAAATGGAAATTCTACAATCCACTGCATGTGGTTGCTAGGACCACGCGTACAAGACTGTTTCTGGGGCACTCAGAGCAGGGTCCGGCCCCGGACGGCCATTCTCAGGGGCAGCTGCAGCTCTCTTCAACCTGCATGTCCTGAGTGGGGGCAGGCGTGGGCCTCCAGTGGCCCCGAGTGGCCCTACCATTGACTTCTCATTCTCTAAAGGGAGTTGTGTGGCAATTCTCGCCCCCAGATTTTCCTGTGCTCCTCTCACATTTCAGGCCAACACTAGAGTTTGTAAGGAAGACAGATCACTGACGCATCATCCTGTGACCTCTGTCCAGGAGGAGCTCATTGTGTAAGGGGGAAGGGCTGGGAAGGAAGGGAACCAACACTCAGTGTGCACCTACTACTTGTCGGGAAGTCGCCAGCATTCTGACCCACGACAACTTTCTTTGTCCTCGCCGCCACACGTCGATGTGTGTAAAATTAGCTGAGTTTTGTAGAAGAAGAAATTGAAGTTAGTGAACTTAAGGAATTTGTCCAAGGTCGCACAGACAAAGGACTGTCTCCCCATGGACTGCGTGCTCGTGACCATAAATCAGGGAGAAATGATAAGTATCAATGCTATGTAAATAGACAAGTCACTTCCTCTGAGGCTATTATCTTTATTGGCCAAATGCCTAGAGTCAAACTCCTTCTCAGAGCTTCTTGTGAAAATTCGATGATCCGTCAAATGTGAGTGTGCCTGGCATGCTTAAGGGCACACAGTAGGTACCTAGTAAATGTGTGTGAATCATAATCTTAATGAGGGCAGATTTAAAATTTTTTTAAGACTGTTAAAGAAGAATATAATAATTTTAACTAAGAAACAGAGATCAGGAATTGATAGAAACTCTGAAATAGGCCTTACAGGGGATCAGGATTTGGGCAGGCCCTGTAGGCACGAAAGCACAGTGTGTTGTAGAATAAGAGGTTCTCTGAGCCGGAGAGGGTGGAGAAGATGGAGGATGCAGCCTAGAGAGGACACCTTGAGCATCGTGCTGAGACAGTTCACAGGTGGAGGAAACCAAAAAGGGATTTTGAGTGCAAGATGGTGTTGGGATTGCTTTCTGGATGGGTTTACACACTTACACTGGAACTGCCTTATTTCCAGTGTCTTATAACTCAGGCAATTTCGAGTGATCACACATGATGTACTAAACCTCATCTTGAACCACACACTTTTATAACAGCCAGCACCCCAGGATAGAAATAGACCCTTCTCAGGTACCAGCATTTAATCTGGTTGATCCCAACAGAACAATAGCTGGTGTGGGCGTGGCATCTGGAAAGCACACACCCAAGTCTGACCAGCACTAACTGGTCCACCTACCACAGGTGCGTCTCACTAGTAAGTGCTCAGAATGATGATCATTCCAGTCTTCAGAGGACGAAATGAAAGATTGATGACGAACAGCCAGACTACCCTTTCCACATCCAGTCATGAGAGAATGATAAAATAAATTTAAAAATTAAAAAATAAACCAGGAAACAGCACAAATAAATGAAACAATTCTGTATAGATATTGGGCCCTGGGCAGTGTAGGACTGTGATCCCAGAGGGAAGGGGGACAGAGAAAGTGACGCCTGCCATCGTGCAGGATCTCTGCCTGGAGACAACACCTGGACCAACACTGGAAGCGGGAGGAGGGCAAGCAGGGCTCAGAGACTTGGTTAAAGGGAAGGGACAGAGGTCAGAGTCCCAGAAGGCCAAAGTAGCTGGCATTTGCAGGACAGAGTTACAGAGAAAAAGGAGCTATACAGGGAAACAATTCTAGAAATTGCATGGGGTCCCCTAGAGTCTGGCTAAATACCAACATGCATATGTGTTGGGCAAGGAGGTATAAATGAAGCAATGCCCAGAGTTCACGGAGCTTGGAGCTACCTCCTGCCATAGTGGAGAGACTTCACTGAACTCACAGAACGTTTAGTACAGTGCCCAGAAACATCTGTGGGGGCTAAATTAACTCTAAATTAAAGGTGATTCTAGACCCATCCCAAAAGAGCCCAAAAACAAGAACTGAAAGGACCAGAAAAATCCACGGGTAGACAACTGGCTGCCAAGAAAGCCTAAAACTTTTAAAGGAATACAACAAAATCCAGCACTCAAGAACATAAAAGTCACAGTGCTGTGATTCAATTTTTTTGAAGTTCAAAGAAATAGGAAATTTTGATCCATATCCAGAAGAAAAATCAGTTCAGTGAAATAGGCCTAGAAATAACAGAGATAATGGAATTATCAGGCAGCATATTAAAAGTTATTCTAAAACATGATTTATATGCTCAAGGATATAAAGTAAAACATGGAAATAATGAGGAAAGAAATGGAGAGTATAAAAAGAATGGAATGGAACCTCTAGAGATGAACAGTACAATCAATATCTGCAATGATAATATCACCAGATGGAACTAATAACAGATTAGACACCAAAAAAAAAAAAAAAGTAAACTTGAAGGCATAGCAATATATTTGATCTGGAGTGAAACAGAGACTACAAGGACTAAATAAACAAACAAAGCCTCAGTTACTTGTGGGATAATATCAAGTGGTCCAACGTCTGGTAATTGCAGTCCTAAAACATGGAGTCTGGTGAGGGGGAAGACAGAAAACATATTTGAAGAAATAATGGCCATTTTTTTTTCCAAATTTTATTTTAAAAAATTATTACAAATCCAAGAATCTTATTAAACTCCAAGCAGAATAAACACACACACACCACCACTGTCCCCACAACCACCACCATCACCAAGACACAAGATAAAAGGAAAATCCAAAAACCAACGAGAGAAGAAGACACAATGTAAAAAGGGGCAAAGATAAGAATACCACCAACTTCTTGTCATAGTTTATGCAAGCTAGAGGACAATAGAATGATATCTTTCAAGTGCTGAAAAAGCTCTCCTGTCAGTCTAGAATTCTATATGCAGTGAAAATATCCCTCACAAAGTCAAGATAAAACTCTTTAGACAAACAAAAGCTGGGAAAACACATTGCCAGCAGAACAGCACTATAAAAACTGCTAAAGTAAATTCTTCAGGTAGCAGGAAATGGCGTCAGATGGAAACTTCAGTCTGCACAGACTTGGGGAGTGCTGGAAATTGTAAATTTGGGTAAAAAAAGTCCTTTTTCTAATTTTTAATTTTATTTAAAAGATAATTCACTATTTAATGTGAAAGTAGCAACAATGCAACATGGGGTCATAAAATATGTAGAAGGAAAATGTATGATAATCACTCAAAGGACAGGATGGGGAAATAAAATTTGTAAGGTTTTTACATTACATGTGAACTGGTGTAATATTATTTGAAGGTAGATTGTGATAAATTAAACACATATATTGTAAATTCCAGCCCAGACACAGGAAGAGAAAACAAAGAGGTAGAGCTAATAAGCCAATAGTAGAGATAAAATGGAATCCGAAAAAATACCCAGTATAAAAGAAAGCAGGAAAAGAGGAAAAAGGAACAAAAAACAGATTGAACAAACGTAAAACAAATAGCAAGAGAAGAGATTTAAATCCAACTTGGGTAATTACATTAAACATCAAGGATATAAACACTCCAAGGAAAAGACAGAAATTATCAAACTGGATGAAAAAGCAAGATTTGACTACCTGTTACTTACAAAAAACAAACTTTAAATATAAAGGCACATATAGTTTAAAAGTGGAAATATCGGTGCCTTCCAAACTCTAATCTAAAGAAAGCTGGAGTGGCTATGTTAATATCAGAAAGGGAGACTTCAGAAAAAACATGTAACCTCAGAGAAAAAGATGACATATCACAGTAACACAGGGGTAGATTCACCAAGAAGACATACAAATCCTAAATATGTGTGCACCAAGTAACAGTGCTAAACTTTAAGAAAATATTAGTAGATCAAATTGCAACCCAGGAAAAGAATGATATACCATGACTGATTGGGGTTTATTCCAGGGATCTAAGGTCAAGTTAATATACAAAGATTAATGCATGAAAATCAATTAATTACCATAAGATTGAAAGAGAAAAATATGATTTTCTTAGTAGATGCAGAAAAAGTGATGAGATTTAACAGCAATTCATGATAAAAAGTCTCAAGAGACTAGATGTAGAAATAAAATTCCTTAACTTGATGAGGGTATGTATGAAAAATCTACAGCTATCATCATCTCCTAAGATTGGGAATGGAGGCCCACTCTATCATTTCTATTCAATTTTGTACTGGCAGTTCTAGCCAGTGTAAGAAGGCAAGACACAGGAATGAAAGCATACAGATGGGGAGAAAGAAATAAAACTGTCTTTATTTGGAAATGGCATGACTGTGAGCAGAGAAAAATCCAAAAGAATTCACTAACCAATCTTCTAGAAATAGTGACTTTAGCAAAATCACAGAATACAAGACCACTAAATCAATCATATTTCTACATACTAGCAATAAATAATCAGAAATTGAAATTTTAAAAAGTAATGTCCTTAAAATATCATCAAAACCATCACATATGTAGGGATAAACTTAACAAAATACATTCAAGACAAATATGGAAAATAACTACACGTTACTGAGGGAACTAAAGGAGACTTAAATAAATGAGGAGATACACAATTAAGGTACACAGTATTTAAGAAATGGAAGACTCAATATTGTTAAGTCATCAATTATCTGAAAATTGATCTAAAAATTCATCACAATCTCAATCAAAAATCCCTTTTTTATAGAAATCATCATGCTGATCAAAAATGTATATGGAAATTTAGTGAATTGAGACTACTGAAAACAATTTTGAAAAAGAAGAATAAAGTTGGAGACATACACCACCCTAATTTCGAATCTAAACTTATCAAGAGAGTGTGGTATTGATATAACAATAGATATTCAGATTGAACAGAATGGAGAATCTAAAAATAGACCCATATATGTATATTCCATTGATTTTTTTTACAAAGATGCTGAGGTAATTCAGTGGAAGAAAGAATAGTCTTTCAACAAATGGTGTTGAAACAATTGGATATACACATGGAAAAGAAGTGAACCTTGACCCCAGGCCATTAACATAAATTTACTTGAAATGGATCATAAACGGAAATGTAAAAGCTAAAGCTACAAAACTTCTGGACAAAATCATCCTATAAGATATCTACTGTCTTGGGATAAGCAAGGATTTCTCAAGTAAAGTTTTTAAAATAAGCACAAACTTTAAAAGAAAATATTAATAAACTGGACTTCACTAAAACTAAAACCTTCCGCTCTTTGAAAGACGTGTTAAGAAAATAAAATGGCAAGATACAGAATAGGAGAAAACTATTTTTCTCCTATTTACAGTACATATTTCTGACACAGGTCTTCTAACCAGGATATATAAAGCTTTTTTAGCTCAATAAGAAGATAAGAAACCCAATACAAATGAGCAAAAGATTTGAACAGACACCTTGTGAAACAGGACATACAAATGGTCGACAAACACAAGAAAAGATGCTCAACATCACTAGACATGAGGAAAGTGCAAATTAGACCACAACGAGAGACAGCTATACACCCACCAGAATCGTTACATTTAAGGACACTGAGGCTATGAATTGTGGCTGGGGATGTGGAGCGAGTAGGGCTCCTATGTCACTGATGGGAATGGACTATGCTACAGCAATTTGGAATACAGTTTGACAATTTCTTAACAGTTAAACATACACTTATCAAACAATCTGGAAATTTCACTCCTAGATATTTACTAAAAATAAATGAATACATATGTCCGCATGAAAGCTCATCCCCTAATGTTCCTAGCAGCTTTATTCCTAACAGCCCAAAACTGGAAACAGCCCAAATATCCATCAAGATGTGAATGGAACACAAGCAACCAAAGATGATAATCACTAAATCAAACTTCATCAACATTTTTTTTTTTTGCGAGGAAGACCAGCCCTGAGCTAACCTCCGATGCCAATCCTCCTCTTTTTTGCTGAGGAAGACTGGCCCTGGGCTAACATCCGTGCCTGTCATCCTTTACTTTATATAGGTTGCCGCCACAGCACCACTTCGGTGCGTGGGTGCTCGCCGGGGATCCGAACCGGCAAACCCCGGGCCGAGGCAGCGGAGAGTGAGCACTTAACCCCTTGCGCCACTGGGCCAGCCCCAAACTTCATCAAAATTTTAAACTTTTGTGCTTCAAAGGACACTGTCAAGAAAGTGAAAAAACCCACAGAATGTGAGAACATTTTTTCAAATCATGTGTCTGATAGGGTCTAGCACCCAGAATACATAAAGAGCTCTTACAGCTCAATGATAAAAAGGCAAATAATCCAATTTAAAAAGTTAGCTACCATTTGACTCAATGATTCTAATTCTACGTGTACACTCAAGAGAACTGAAAAAATATGCTCATGCAAAAACTTATGCCAAAATATTCATAGCATCATTATTCATAAAAGCCAAAAAATGGAAAAGCCCAATGTCCATCAACGGGTGGATAGATACAAAATGTGGTCTGTCCATAGGATGGAATATTAGTCAGCCATAAAAAGAAATACTAACACACACTACAGCATGGATGGACTTCAAAAACACTATGATAAGTGAAATAAGCCAAACACAAAAGACAGCATATTGTATGATTTCATGTATATGGAATCTCCAGAACAGTCCAATCCTTGGAGAAAGAAAGTGGATTAGTGATTTCCAGGGTTGGGGGACAGAGGAATGGGGGATGACCTCTAATGGACACAGGGCTTCTTTAGGGAATAATGAAAATCTTTCTAAACTTAGACAGTGGTGCTGCTTGTACAATTCTGAAAATATACTAAAAACCACTGAATTATACATTTTAGGAGTGAATTTTGTAGTATGTGAATTGTATCTCAATAAAGCTGTTATTAAAATGAAAAAAGTATGAAAGGGTAAACAAATTATAGTATATTCATACTATGGAAATATTACTTAACAATAAAGGTGAATAAACTACTGAAATATATAAGTACAGAATGAATCTCAAAAAAATGCTGAGCTTAAGAATCCAGACACAGAGTGCACACTTTACAATTCCGTTTATGTGAGTCTCTAAAAACAAGTCTAATCTACAGTGACAGAAAGCAGGGCGGCTGGGTCTGGGGTGGGGCTATTGACGGGAATAGGGCACAAGTGAAGTTTCTGGGCTGATGGAAACGTTCTTTATTCTGATTGTGGTGGCGGCTACACAGGTGTATACCTCTGTCAAAATTCATCCAAACGTACACGTAAAATGGGTGCATTTTGTTGTATGTAATCTATACCTCCATAGAGTTGACTTGAAAAAGAACAAAACCTCCTCAAACGTGAATCAATATATGCAATTTACTGACAATTAGTCTAAGAAGCGTGTAAATGTGTATTTAAAATATTAAATACAGATACTGTTACCGGACACATACCCAGGTTCTTTACCCGCCACACAAGACAGGCCAAATAAAACTAGAACACCAGGCTTATGTCAAGGAAAGAGTTTTTATTTCGAGTGTCGTCAGCTGGGAGATGAGAGCTCTCAATTTGCCCTGTCTCCCTGAAAGTTGGGAGGCAAGGGGTTTTAAAGGTTGTCAGGAATGTGGCTGCTTGTACGGAGGGGGAGCCTGTGGCATTGCTGGTCAGCACTTTCCCTCCAGCCTGCGTTTAGCCCTGTGAGGCTGCTTGCAGGGAGGAGGATGGTGGACAAGGGAATTGCAGGTGGGTGTCCTTCAACTGTCTCTGTCTCCATGGTGGATGGCACATTCTGGCGCCAGGAAGCCGAGGAGTTGAGGTCTGAGAAGCTTTAGCTTCTTGTATCAGTTTCCCTGTAACAAACCTCAAGAACTGATAATCAGCCAAAACTTCAGTGTGAGCCCAGCTGGAGGCCACCTGGGCTTTTAACAGTTAGTAACTTCTGCCTGCCTTGTGAAGTTCAGGGATACAAAAAAAAAAAAAAAAGTTACATATGAATATAACTTAGAGAAGCAAGGAAAGGGGATGAGTGCTTTTGGTTTTAACTCCGTATATTCTGGGTTTAATGGAGGGGAACTGATATCAGGGCCGGTATCAATATTTCTCCGTGCGGTTTTTGTTTGCAATCCGAGTCCACTCACAGGGAAATCATAAGGGGCCCTCGGTCCCCGCTCTGTGCTGGGCACCAGGATAACGAGGTAATAAGACAGCCCTGATGTCACCACGGGTACATTCTCGTTGTGGAGCCAGATAGACAAACAATATTTACATAGACAGCTGTGCAGCTGCTGAGAAGAGTCTGCAGAGTTAGAGAAGCGGCATTGCTAAATCATGTAATAGGTGGCGTCCCCATGTGTACGGCAGGGGCAGGCAGCCCAGGGAGGAACTCTCGGAAGACAGGACATTTGCATAGTGACTGGAGGAGGAAATGGGTCAGCTGCTGAAGAGGGTGGTGAGAGAATCCGGCAGAGGCGCTGTAAGGCACCCTCCGCCGGGTAATTTCTTCATCTCGTCCTCCCTGTCCGTGTGTGAGTCAGCAAAGGCTGGACGATGCTGCGGTGAGAGCCAAACCTGCACATCTAAGCGGTTCACACACAGATGCTTCCTCACCTCTGCCATGGACCGGAGCTGGCGAGTGGTTCTTCGCAGCAGCTGCCCCTCCAGCTGCAGCTCCTTCCATCACGGAACTCTGCCATCGGGGGCACATGGCTTCCCCTCACCCTGGGCTGAATCATCAGGAGAGACATTTGTAGTCAGGCCCGGGACTGGCTTACATCACTTCTTCACTTCTACCCACGTTCCACTGGCTGGCCTCTGTCACATGGGGCCCGACCTAACCGCAGGGAGGATGGGGAATGTAGTCTCCCATGTGCCCAAGCAGAGGAATGGGGTGGTGAACACAGCACTGCTTCCGCCCAGCCGTGTGTCAGGGGTCACTGGGCAAATTCTGACCCTCCTCATCTCACCCATGGTGGTCCCGTTGCTGAGTGTCTTCCTAAATTCATTTCAACAAGAGACCCCAGTCCCAGCCACTCTCCCCGCCTTCCCACATGGCTGGCCATGAGGGTTAATTTTAAAGAAGATAATGAGATGATGTACGTGCTTTCTGACATGCAGGCTTTGTAATCTGCAGTCTCAGACCATACAGCCCATCAGGTAGCGCTCAGCGTGACAGGTGGCAATTGCAGGAGACATGGTATTGGAAAGGGCACTTCTGGCCCTGCTTCCGCTTCCATTTCCCTGAGGACCTAAGGCAAACCGCTGACCCCTCCTGAGACTCAAGTTCGTCCTATGGAGCAGCCAGGGCTCAAAGCGATGCCTAGCTCTCTTTCCATCCCCTACTCTCCTCTTCTGTTGTAGGGGGGGACCACTCTCCTGCCATCTTTATTGGACCTTGATGAGAACTGAATCAGATGATCCTGGGATGGCATTCTCACACTTCAAGGTCATTGCTCTGTTATTGTTACGATTGTTGTTGTCACTATCACTGCTCTGCAGGCTGTCCTCCTGTAGGAAGGTCATGCCCTCCTCTGGCCCCAGCACAGCTCTTGAATTTTCCTTTGGCTCACTCAGCTTGAACAGACACTTCCCTCCCTTCCTTTTAATGAGGAAAATATAAGTTAATGAGCTTGCAAATGAGCACCGGGACCATTTCTGGGGGTGAACACCAGCACAGTCTGTGTGAGCATGACGAAGATGGGTCTTTAATAGGGAAGATGGAAAGGAACTTGTGCCGTCCTGAGCACGCGGCTGTCACTGAGGACATAAAGCTATAAACCGGGATTGTCTTTAGGATTGAACTTTTCCCCCTCTCCAGTGGCTATTAAATGTCTTCCAGGAAATTACTCTGAAGGAAAGTTGTTTGCTCGGCCTTCCTTTAGAGCAAGCTGACTCTGGGAGGCCGTTGTCTCTGTGAGGGCCTGTAGGAGGCGGCAGGAGAGCTGGGGGCAGGCCCCCTCCTTCCACTGTCCCCGTCGTCAATTCTGGTGAGACACCTGACGCTCCTGGGTCTCTAACCTCTCGTGGAACGGGGATAATAGGAAAAGAAATGACATTTATTGAGTTCTCTGTATGTGCTGAGCCCTCCTACATACACTATCTTATTTAATTATCAAAAATAATTCACAAAGCAGGCGTTGTGCCATTTTGCAGGCATGAAAACCAAGATTCCAGGAATCTGTGTGGCTGGGATTAGAAACCAGGCCAGGCTGAGATTCCGAGGTCACCGTCATTGTAATATACCCTGTTGTCTCCTAAAGACAGAAATGGTGCCCTGACGTGGGCCCAGGGCCCAGGATATTTGTCTGTCTGACGTGGCTCTGGCTCTGTGGCAGAAGAGCCTGTGAGGTGGAATTAGGGTTCGATCCAATTTAACGAATGTTAGTGACACATCCCTAAGTGCTAAGGGAAACAAGGAGAGAGAGTGAGAGGTGGAAGTGGCCTTCAAGGGGCTCTTGATTTCCCTGGGGAGGTGTGGGACAGACATTCCTTGGTAAACAGCTACAGCACGTCTGGTAAGGATGGGGCTGTAGAACGTGTTGTAGGGATTTGCCTTAAATGTGGTAGTTTGCACCCATGAGTCCTCCTTGGCTGCAGGGATCCCTGTTAAAATAACATGAGAGGGAGTGAAAGGGCGCAAAGAGGATGTTAGGGACAAAATAGCAAAGTGTCAGCACAGTCCCCAAGGTGGAAGAGAGACAGGCAGGGTCACTGAATTAACCCACTGGAGTCAGGCCAACTGAAGAATCTGCCAGTGGGGAAGGGGGAAAACCAACCGCTCCCTTCCTGAGAACCTAGAAGGCCTCAAGGATCGAGACCTCTAGACATCTCTAAGGGAGCAGCCAGAGTGTAGGTGGGGTGGAGAAAAAGGGAAATCCTTTCAGCCTTTATAAAATGGAGATAGACAGCTCTCTTCCCTCTCCTCACCCCTAAGCATCAGGCAACAACTCCTCCGCATATCCAGCAGAAGATCTGACATATACTTTATGGAGCTGTTGCACTAGATGGGTTCTTGACTGGACGCTGGAAAAGAAATGACAGCAAAGTGGCTTACTGAAGACAGGAGGGTTAGCTAAAAAGATTTATATTAATCATTGTGACCTCAGCCCCCTTCTAAACTCAGCTCTTCAATTTCTGGAAAGCCGGCTCATGCTCCCCAAGCAGACTAGAGGCATCTTCTCCAAGTACACTCACCAGCTGAAGAGGAAAGATCCACAGACCCTAACTGTCGAGGATTCTCTAATAAAAAAAGCCATTGTGCCTCCTTGTCACGGTACATTGGACTCCCTCCAGCCCAAGCACACAGAGTATCCAATTAACTTTTCATGATCTACTCATAAAGATGAGCAGACTTCCATGGCTACTCATCCTTGAGGAGAACTTCTAATGTGAAAGAGATTAATCAAAGCCAACCAAAAAGAATGAACCACAACAAACTAAATGAACCAGAGATAACAATAAATGGAGAAAAAAAGTGACAAGAGAAACAACACTAAATTCATATCTCCAGCAAAATAATGGAAGGTATTACCTTCATTACACTACTAGGATGCTATGAAATGAAAATTTCAGAACACAAAAAAAAATTTCTTATTAATTAAAAATTAGATTATGAAAAATTGTTCAATTGAATAGAATATTTTGAAGATAAAGTTAAAGGAATTTTCCAGAAAGTAAAACAAAATAGCGAAGAGATAGAAATAAGGAAGAAAAGATAAGGTTAATGATCAACTCAGGAGGTCCAATGAACAGGTAATGAGTGTTCCAGAAAAAAACAGATCATGGAGAGAAGAGAAAGTTATACAAAAAAAACCTCAGGAAAATTGGCTTCCAATTAAATGAGTCCACATCATTGTGATATTTCAGACCATCAGAAATAAAGAGAAGACTCTGTGGACTTTCATGGAAGAAAAAAGGTGGAAAACAGATGATCAAGCCTAATGATGGCATCAGTCTTCTCAAAAGCAGCACTAGAACCTAGAAGACAAAGAATTTCTGAATATTCCAAAGAAAAATGAATTTTAAATGAGAATTGTAGACCCAGCCAAAGTACAAATCATTTTGAAGAGGGAATAAAGACTTTCTTCAAGGTCTCAAGTTCTTTTTCCTTGCACTCATTCTCTGGAAGCTCCTGAAGAATATGTTCCACCTGAACAAAACATGAACAAGGAAAGAGGAATTCATGGAATCCAGGTAGCAGGGGGTCCTATGGAGAAAGCGGGTGGAGGATTCCCCAGGGTGGTGGAGTAGGGGAAGCTCAGAGAGCAGACCTTCCACGGGGAAGCAGGAAGTTAAGGATTAAGGAGGAATGGCTCCTAGAAAGCAAATAAGTTGATGGATTACCCAACATGGTTCAAACATACAGAGAGGAACTCTTTTATGCCTGAAAGTCTAGCTGAATTAGTGTATGCACATAGGGAAATTATAATTGGGTAGTTATTAACTCCAGCATAAACAAAAATGCATAAGAATAGACGTACGACCCAGCCATTGCACGATGATAATCTAAACCTTGAATGTCGATGAACTATGCTGCAGGGATGGCGAGGGGAGGTGTGTGTGGAGGTGTATAAGTCAAGAGAGCTGCACCCTTACCTTCTATTGTTTGAAGTCAATAGACTTCACCGAAAACTGAAGAAATAGCAGTATAAGCATGTGATTTAGGAATATGGAGTTAAGTGCCAGAAGAAACAGGTATAAGTGAGGGGCGTGGTTTCTTTGGGGAAATGGAGATGGCTAAGACTTTTGAGGAAGGGTAATAAACCATTATCCTCTTCCTCAGTCAAATTCTGAATCAACTGAAGAATATGACAAAGGAACCAGCAGATGCAGAATAAATCAGCTTTATTACTAATAAAGGCTAAGTGGGCGGGGGTCATTTGGTGTGAGAGCTAAAGCAGTTCTGCTAACTTCCTTCTCACTGACCTATCCCATCACTGCAGACTTGAGAACAATCTGTCAGAGGGTGAGTTTGAGTCCACAAAGCAAGACTCATCCCAGATCACCCTCTCCCACTGATCCAAGAGGAGGGAGAAGAGTGTGAGACCACAGCCTCCATACTCGAGACCTTTAATGGAGTGATTAAAACCGTTCAACAGGATGGCCCGGCGGCTACTGCCAATCAGGGCCTCATTTCACCTTCTTGGGGTGGAATAAGGGCCAGAAACGTTTGGGGAAGAATCTTTCTCCAGGAAACCAGAGAAGCAGGGAACAGGTGTCCCCCCCCACCAAGAGCTGGGAGCAGTGGGGATCGGAGCAAGTGGCTTCTGTTTTCATTACACGCTTTGTAAAACTGTATACATGTATTATTTTGATAAGAATAAAATTAAATGCTGAAGATTGGTTTGGAGAAAAGCATTAAAAAAATGGAGTAAATTTTCAGTTGGTTCAAGGGATGAGCAGGAGTTCATCAGACCAAGACGTAGGGACAAGGTATTCCCTTCTCTTTGCAGAGCCCATGTCAGGGCAGAGTTGTGAATGGGCATGGTCCACTAGCCCTGGCAGCCTGGAAAGGGGAGTGTGACTGGACTGTGTGGTTCCTGGGAAGGAGGGGAGAGACTCGACTTGAGCTGGGGCTGGAGGGAGCTGGAATCAGGTCAGGAAGGACCACGTCTGCAGGACAAGCTGAGGAGCTTGGGTTCTATCTTCTCCATAACGTTTGTATAGGTGGCGGGGGGTGGATGTGGGGCATGGTCAGATCTGGATTTTAGAAATTGTATTCTTTCAGCATTACAGCGAGTTGGAGATCCACAGGTAGAAGGCAGGAATACAGGTGAGGAAGGTGTGGCAATTCTCCAGGTGAGAGAGGATAATTGTTCACAGCAGCAGCAGCAGCAGCAGGCTCGTCAATGGTCACAGCTGTTAACAGAGTTCGATAACTGCAGAATTCACCTGACCATAGTGAGCAGCATATGCTAAAGGCAGCTTGGCGCCAAGGAGCAGATTTCGCCCCATAGTGCTGACAGTAACAGAAAATGACTTTTTAGCTGCTCAATACAGTCATGGCGTTCCCGGATGTAAGACCCAGGTCCACTGGGCATGGTAGGTCACGGTGAGTGTCGCAGGGCATCAGCTGATTGTTTTTGCTGGAGGGTTTGTTCCTTGGGTCAGACTGTTGGGGACCACATGGGAACATATATTCCTGGAGAAAGGTTCTCTGGAGAGAGTGTGAAGGCTGGTCTGGGAATATCCAGAAAGGCTTTGAAGAGAAGGTAGCACTTCAACTCGATTTTGGAGGATGAGTTTGGAGTAACACTGGGCAAAGACAGAATGGAGTATGTCAAGACAGGCATTGGAAAGTTAGTGCAAAAAAAGACAAGTAACAAGTTCCTTTGAATACAGAACACAGGGATAGCATGGGAATAGCTGGAGACAAAGGGGTCTGGGACAAATCATGAAGGTTCTTGAATGTCGAGATAAAGAGCTATGAGTTCATTCTTAGACAACAAGGAGTCATTGAGAGATTTGAAGCAGTGAAGGGAGATGGCCAGATTCGCATTTTCTAAGTTACTGCCCAGGAAGTAGTGTGGAGTATGAATTAGAGGTGAGAGATCTGGGACAGGTGGAAACCCTCTGGGAGGCTTCCAGCAGTCCAGGTGAGTGATGATCCGGGCCTAAATTTGGTCAGTAGCCATGCTGCGAGAGACGAAGTTTGGCAGGAGAGAGAGAGAGACAAGCATCAGGCAGAAATAGGACTTGACGGGGATAAAATCTGGAGTGTAAGTGGGGGATTATTGGGGTATTTGGGACTGAGGAAGGTGGAGACAGACTGTGGCTTGCTCAAGGTCAAACCTAGAACTATTTCAAGACCTATTTTAAGAGTCTTTGCCAGCTGACTCCTGAATCAAGGGAGCTTTTCATTTCTCCATTGCTAGGCACAGAACCAAACTGTTTCATTGCATCCCAGCAGCCCTGGAATGATTAGTGTTGGTTGGGTGCTGGAAGTCTTACTTCATTACTGTTTGACACCTTCAAAGGACAGAAACTCCAGCCCAGACAACAATCCAGGCTTATAAATTAATCAATTTAGTTCCATTCCAGCTGGAGAAGGTGTCTATTCTCAACCTCACGTCTTCTCTCAAGTTGAAGTAAGAAGAAACACTCTCTCAGTCTGGAGGACATCACCAGCCAGAAGAAAATGAGCTATTTTCAAGGTTCCATGTGTCCCACCATCGTTCCGCACACAGGCAAAACAAGGAGCTTCTCATGTTGTGTTATTCCTGGGACTTGAAAAAGGCACCAGTGACCAGGCATTCACATTAAAGAAATCCATTCCTCTAGGAAAAAACACAAAATACTGAGGGGAACATGAAAATGTGTGTTACTAAATTAATACATTAACAGGGATGGGGTCGTGAACTCATTGACTTGGAAGAGGAAGACAGAGGAAAGTATTTCTTGATTACCCACAATCGGCCAGGCGCAAGAGAACATGCTTTATACGTAACATCTCATCCATAGCTGAGGTGAGTATCAATGTCCTCATTTTACCCAAGAGGAAATTGAGATACAGAAAGTTTAAGTGACTTGCTCAATTTCGAAACTACTGATCTGCAAAGTTGGAATTCACCCCAGGCGTGCTACTGGGATAGAAATCTCAGGAGAGGACGTGTCCTAAAGACACAGAATGCAGTGAAGCAAAGTCTCAGTGAGAGGAGGATGGCACAGGAAAGATTTCCAGAATCACAGATAGGTTTCGTATTGTAATCAGCATTCAGGAGCAGGTTGGGGGTTGGCGGTAGTTATGCAAAGGAATGGGAATTATAGACTCCAAGAATCTTAGTGCTTGAAAGGAATTGTAGTGGCCATCTAGTCCTTGCTCGGTGAAAATCTAAAGCCTCACCATAACACAGTCAAAGCCAAAGCCAGTGCCCCTCCCTCCTCCTTGTGTGCTGGCTCTTATAGATTCTGGGCAGCAGCTGCAGCCATTGAAACAGTTCATTTCCTTCCTTTGTGAGAGCTGCAATGGAAGTAAAGAATGAGAGAGAGTGGGGGTGTTCTGACAAATGATTCACCGGGAAAGGCAAGTTCATAAATGGGTTGGAATTAGGATACAAGACGCTTGAAGCCCTCCTACTCCTGCATGGTTAATGTTGAAGTGCACCAAGTCCTTGGCTTTATACGCTTGGCTCTAACAACTGCATTTATGAGTTGTAAACCTACTGAGGAAGAGTGAGTTCAGAGCGACAGACGGTCGTAATGCTTTCTCTAGTTAATGTGCTTGGAAACGGAGTATTCTTGCCATTTGGGCTCATCACAAATACTTGAATGGGTGGGAAGAACACAATATGGAGGTCAGAACCGTGGACAGAGTCCCCGGGCCACCAAGCAGTTGGCTCTGGGTATGGATCCTGTGTCAAGACCTCAGACAGAGCCCCTAATGGTACACTCGCACGTCCACCCCGGGTGTGGAGCCTAAGGAATTGAGTCGTTAGTCTGGGCAATCTCCTGCTCCAATGGACGTGTGTGATGGTAGGAGTTTGGGGGGTGTGTATGGGAGGAGAGGCACGTTGTCTGGACTTTGCTGGTCTACTCTGAGGTTGCAATGAATGATAGTCAAGCTCCATTCCTGTCCAAAATATTATGCCCTGCTCAAATGTCTATTTACCTTTGCCTTTGTAGACACCTCCATTTTCATAAAATAAAAACGACAACCTCTTACACCTATAAGGCCGAGTACGATCGAAAACACTCTTCACACATCTTTTTTGTCATCAGACCCTAACGATGGCTCTGTGACATGGGTAGAATCAGTATCGATTTTAGAGATGATGAAACTGAGGCCCACATTCTTGTCTAAAGCCACTCTGGGAATCAGAGACAGGACCAGAATCAGAATTCCAGTCTTACACGCTATGCTTCTTCTCATGAAATGATGAGAAAACAGCAGTGGGGCTGGTAGAGAAGCTGGTTTAAGACATCACTGTCTTCTAAGCGTTCACAATGGGGAGTGTTGCATTAATAATGGAAAGCTGCTGCCAGAGGTATCTTTTTAAAACACAAATTTCATCGTGTCGCTCTTCTTGTTTAAAGCCCTTTAAGGGCTCCCTGTGGCCTGCAGGATAAAGTCAAATGATCTTAGTAAGATGTTCAAAGCCCTTCAAAGTCTGACCCCAGCCCACCTCTCTAGCTACAGCGCCTGACTCCCTCTCAAGCAGCTTAGTTTCCAGTCCCAGGAAATTAGTTATTGTTCCACAAAAATCTCTTCTGTGGCGCTCTGGATCTCCGCGTGCCATGTCCTTTCTGCCTCGAGTGCTCCCATATCCCTCCTCTGCCTGGGGCTGATGGAGAGCAAACTCCGACTCACAGCCGAAACTCACCACCAAAGTCACCTTCTCTTTGAAGCTCATGCCAGTTCTAGAGGCAGAGTTTCCCTTGCTGCTCTGTGCTTCCACACAGCTCTGTTCTTACTCCAATTATCACATCTATCACACGACACTCTAATTATTTGGGCGCGTTCCTTTCTTCCAAACTAAACTGTGAGCACCTCCAGGGCAGGGACTCCAGCTGATCCATCTCTGTTTACCCTGCCAGTGCTGAGACGCAAACGTTCACAGGGAATGTCTGAGAAACGAGAGCCTGGGACTGGGAAAAACAGTTTGCAAAGATAAAATTATGACTGAGGACACTGATCTTTAATGGGGTGCTTCTGGAATGCTTGGAGGGATCTGGAATCTGCGGGGCCAATAAAATAAGATCCAAATGCCGGTAAGAACCATTAGCTACTAGAATCATCTAACCCAATCCAGTGTTCTGGCCCTGGGGTTGGGAACGGGGGCTGTCGCCTCCAGTGGTGGAGCTGGTTACCCCGTCCTCTCCGCTGTTTCGGTCGGTAGGGATGAGGGTCACTGAGCGACTCACCCAACTGCCTTGTCTGGCCATGAACACAGCCCATGTTGGTGGAAAGTGTAGGTCCTGGGTTATGGCTAAAATTCATCCAGTAATTCAACAAACCTTCACTGAACACTTGCTAAGATCTGAACCCTGTGCCAGATGGGGGCAACACTGAGATCAACCAACAAGCCACAGCCTGTCCCTTCACAGAGAGCCCCCCAAGGCAGGGACTCTGGATACTCATGACCCACGTGAAAGAGGAGGGGCATGGTGGACACAGCGCACAGCGGGGCTAGAGTCCAGTGTGAGGGGTCAGGGGAAGCCCCGGGGGAAGGACAGTTAGGCTGCAGCGTGGGGAGTGACGCAGCCTGCACAGCCCTGTTCTATTCCACGCTCTCCAGTCTTTGAGGGCTGCTGGGCTCCTTTTCGACTCACCCTCATAACCTAACCAGAAAGGAAGCCAGTGTAAGTTGCCTTCACTTAGTTTGAGGAGATTCTAAAGAGAAGACTTGGCTGGAAATTGGGTGCAAAGAAAGGGGGAATCTGAGTTTCCACCAGCTTGTTAAAGCAGCCCCCACTGCCTCTGGGGCCCAGTGCTGATTCCCATCACTTTAGGAATGTCACCCCTTAGCGCCTCCATCACAGCTAGACTTTGCTGCTAATGGGTATGTAATTTGGGGAATAATGCAAAATCTGTTAAGAATTAGGGCTCTGGGTGTGCCACAGCAGAAGGGGAGCCTGACACTGGGCACTATGTTGCCCCGCTGGTCTGCAACACTTCTGCCCCAAAGACTGTAACCACCACCAGCATTTGTAGGGTTGGGTGGATTGTCCCATTGCGCACGTGTGGGGTTGAACTCTTCCGAATGTCCCTCCTGTGCCGCTTTCCCGGATCCGATCCTCGTGAAATCCTCTGAGGCAGGTAGGCCAAACACTGTCATTTCCATTTTCCCAGATAATGAAATGAATAGTTGAGGCTCAGAAAGATAAGGCAACTGCCCAGAACGAGGGGTCTGGACAAGTTTGATTCTCCCCTGGCTGACAGTTCAGTTTGCTGTTCTCTGATTCAAGGGTCACTCTGAGGGGAGACCTGACCCTCTCCTGAGGACACTCGTGCACCTTGATGGAAGTGCTCATGTCCTGGCTCTTCGGGATCCTGGCCTCTGTGCTGCGGGCAGGGCTCTGCCTTGTGATGGCTTCTGCTCACCCAGCACAGCTTGGAGCACACAGGGCCTCTGTGAGGATGTGCAGATGACGAGCTCTGAGGAGTGGGAGACCCAGATCGCAGTTCCCGAGCCCCCTGACCAGCGGGTGGCCCTGAGTGCAGCCTCCCGCTGTGCCTCAGTTGCTCCATCCACAAAATAGGACATGGATTGGGGGACTCCAGGAAGTGCCTGCCGTGTTAGACGGCTCGTAGTCCTGCTGCCCCACTTATCACTGGGTAATCTCAGCAGGTCACTGCACAGCCCTGAGCCACAGCTGCCTCCATCTGACTGACAGAGAGAAGGAAAGGACCCCAGTGGGTGATGGTGATCGTCACCTGAAACAACGCATACAAACTGCTCAACAGAGAGCCTGACACTCTTCATTTGATAAATCTTAGCTGCTTTCAGCCTGCAGCAACCACGCAAGGAAGGCACATCGCCATCACCGCCTATTGTAGAGAAGTCCCACGATCTCATGATTTCTCCTTGCCACTGTCGTTCACCTACCACGCGCTGGCCTTCGGGGACGTGGAGACGAGTGAGTCTCCCGCCCCCCACGCGTCTCCTACAGGAAGTGAGCAGCATCCGCAGCAACCCCGTCGCTTCCCCACTTGGCTCCCAGAGCAGAGTGAGTGGCCTGCAGAGACTGGGGGCAAACAGCAGGGATGAAAGAGAAATAGCAGGGAGGGGACACGAGGCCGGAGCAGTGCTGCAGATGATGAGGGTTCCAGTGGACTGCAGTGCCAATTTAACACCCGAAATGACTGACGTATTTTCCACGGTGTTTTATTACTCAGCCTCAGAAGGAGCACAATTTGCAAATTTCATGTGGCAGCTATTAAACGTCTTCTCCTGCGTCAGTAAATGAAAGGGATTTACTAATTCCAGCAGACACTTCATGGCTTGGTAATGCGAGCGAGCGCCTAAACACAGGCGGACACGTTGAAGCTTCTCAAGACGCCACCAGTGCTCAGATCCCGGCTAAACTGATGTAATCCCTCATGCGTGTTCAGAGCCCCAGCAGACTTGACACATGTTGATACAGTGGTGGGGCCAGTGATTTTTGGGAGAAGAGTCCAGTTAAGTGTTGATGCTCCTAGCTTCTGCCCAGGAGGACGGTCCAGGCGGGAGGGACCAGGGTGGCAGCTTTATTGGATGGTTAGTTTGCCACTGATGATAGCAAGCGAGTTCCCAGGTGAGGATTCTTGCCTCCATCTGATGACGGAGGAATCGGAGCCCTAAGAAGAGGAAGGGCTTGGTCCAGGTCTCGGGGCGAGGGCAGGAGAGGAAGAGAGCCCTCCTGACTCTATGGAGGGCGGGAGGCCAAGGACGCTGAGTCAGCGACCCCTGCCAATAGACCCTGGGGAAGTGGCGAGAGTGTCAACCTGGCGCCCAGGATGGGTGCCTGAGGCCCAGCTCCACGCCGACTGGCCCGTCAGAGCCCCTCTGGGCCTGGTCTGTGCGTCTGTAAAATGAGGGCCCTGGGCCTGGTGAAGGGAGACGGGGAGGCAGGAGCGAAGGAGCCTTGTGGTTGGCCTGCTCTCCGGGTAGACTCTTCTGACGCTCTGGGAGCCACACGGTAGAGGTGACACGGGTTGGCCCATGCTCTCTTCTGCTTCCTTAGCTTTGATGAGCTTCAATTCAGTCAAATTCAAATCCATTCTGTGACTTCACCGATGTTTATTTCGCATCTGCTCTGCGCCAGGCTCCGAGGACGCCTCAGGGAACTGGCCAGGCCCTGTTCTCCTGGTCAGCGAGGGACAGCTGAGCTGTGGGTGATGCAGAAAGAGGACCTACCTGTACCCCATCAAGCTCCATCGTGTGCCAGCTCTCGTGATGCACATCACAGTTTCCTCTCAAGTTTAACTGCCTTAAACGTAACGCTGACGAGGCCCTTCCCTTCCCTTTGCTTCCAGAACAACTATACCACGTTCAATGCCTCGTTCAAGGGTCACCTCCACTGAAGAACCTGTGCCCGCCTCCTCCTCCCACCCGAGAGTGAGTCATCCTCTCACCCAGCCCCACAACACAGCTCACAGACAGTCCGTGGAGCACGACAGGCACCCTTTCCATTCACCTGTGAGCCCTTTGCACGGAGCAAGGACATGGCTTGTTCATCATCACTGAATCCCAGGCCTAGAGTACTTCCTGGCCTCAGTAAGTGTTTGTTGAATGAATATTTTTTTTCTTATTGAGGTCTGACAGAAGGGACTAAGAAAACAAATCAATACCCACCCAGCGTCTGGTGCCTGTAGTTACAGCAAACAGTAGGCACAGCCCAGGTCCTGGCCAGATTAACGTAAATCCACACACTGAGGGCTCCTTTACTTCAGCTGCACCCAATACAGCATGCCAGGTTTTCAACAAAAATTACAAGGCTGCCAGAAGGCAAGAAAACACAGCATCTGAATAGACAAAGCAATCATGAGACACACTTAGGCGGGACACAGATGTGAGAAACATCAGGCGGGGAATTTAAAATAACTATAATTAATACGTTAAGGGATCTAATGGAAAAGTAGACAACGTGCGAGACAGTTGGGCAATGTAAGCAGAGAGATGGAAACTCTAAGAAAGAATCAAAAGGAAAAGCTAGAAGTCTGAAACATGTAACAGAAATGAAGAACGTCCTCGGTAAGCTCATCAGTAGACTGGACACAGCCAAGGAAAGAATCGGTGAGCTTGAAGATAAGTCGATAGAAACTTTCCAAACTGAAATCAAACAGAAAAATAATTTTAAAAAATGAAAAATTAACTAAAACAGAAGAGAACACCCCAGAACTGTGGGACAATATCGAAAGACGTAATATACTGTAATTGGAATACCCGAAAGAGGAGACAGCACAGAGGAGAAGAAAGTTGAAGCAATAATGACCGGGAATTTTCCCAAATTAATGGCAGACACAAAACTGCAGACCCCAGAAGCTCACAGAACACCAGGCAAGACAGACAGCCACTTGCAATGGGTGGAGGGGCTGCAGAGACCGGGGCACTGGTAGATGCAGACGCCCAGCATCAGTGCCGAACTCTCTCGCGTCTACATACCTCACGGCCACAACTCACAGGATACTTGGGCGGTTTCCCTGAATCACTGACCCCGGACTCCATATAGTGGGCCTGTGACTGGGGCACCCTGCTGGTGACTTTGCCCACTAGAGGAATGTCTCAGCTCCTGTGCCATCCTGGGGGTGCCTAGTGGCAGCAACAGAAGCTCTGCTGGTGGAGAGTGTGGTCTGCATGGTATGGCTGACTCATGCTCCAAAGGAGTTTATTGTGCAGATTTTTGGCAGCTCAAGAATCACCATGAAGGCCAAGAAAGAGGCAGAAATAAAGGGGGCTGTGTGGCCAGAACCACGGTCCAAATCACCCCACCATACCTGCACAGGAGGACCCTGCTGCCACTGCCTTTCTCAGCCAGATATCCCACCGGGCACTCAGCTCACCCTGGAGCCCACATGATGTGGCCACACCAGGGAAGAGGTCTCTCCTACTCCTGCCCCAGGGGCATCTGAGGCTACCTGCTGTGTCCCATCGTCCAAGTGAGCAGGGAATGGCCGTGTTTGGGTTTTATTAGCTTTATTATTGGAAAGCAGTGTCTGAGCCCTACCAGAATGTAGGAGGGTGGTCCACATGCTGGGCAGCCCACCATGACGTCATCCCTGCAGAACTCCATAGAGAGAAAGGAGGCCCATTCGTGCTTCACCCCCAGATTACATGTAAAGCAGCTATGGACCCAGTAAAACTGATAACCCACATGAAATGGGATTATGAAATGAAAAAAAACTCTGGGATCCAAAGTTAAAATCCAAAGGACGCACCACTCCCTTGCCAACGTCATTGGAGGAACACCATGCATTTCACAGCAGCCTGCCGTGTATAGAACATGTTTGCTGTAGACTGAATTTTGTGTCCCCTCAAATTCATATGTTGAATTTCTGACCCCTAATGCGATGGTGTTAGGAGGTGGGGCCTTTGGGAGGTGGTTAGGTCTTGAGGGTGGAGCCCTCAGGGGTGGGATTAGCGCCCTCATAAAAGAGCCCCAGAGAGCTCCCTTCCCCTTCTGCTGCAGAGGACGCGTGAGAAGACAGCTGTCCATGAACCGGGGAGCGGGCGCTCACCAGACACTGAATGTCCCAGTGCCTTAATCTGGGCCTTCCAGCCTCCAGAGCTGGGAGAAGCGTTTCTGTCATTTGCAAGCCCCCAGGTCTAGGTGTCCTGTCATAGCAGCCCGAATGCAGAGAACACGTTTAACCTTCATTTGACCTTCACAATCCCCCTGGGAAGAAGTTACTCACACATCTCCACGTTACAGATGAGGGTGTGAGGTTCAGGGAGCTTGAAGTGGCTGGGCGAACACCACCCAGATGGGTTGCTCAGAGCTGTGACTTGGTCTTTGTTCTGTTTTTATTTTTCTTTGCCCTTAAAATGCCAACGTTCTGGAGCAATCAGCCTGGGCAGGGTGGGAATTACTGCAGATACCAGGTCTCTGTTCCTCTGAGAGGCGCTTCCCTGTCTTATTAAACTTTGTTGGCTATAACATTTTGCCCTGAAAGAGCTCTCTGTCAAACGCCATACAGACTCATGCATTATTTACCAGTTAATATCCCAGAAGTGATGTACACAAACCAACCCCACCCCCGCACCTCAGAGGCGCCGAGAGCACTGCCGAGAGCACCCCGCTTGTACTACATGGTAGGGGTCAACCTCTCCCCCAGGATCCACCATCTGCACTGACAGGTAACTTTTTTAGCCAAAATCGTGTAACCAGCAGGAGAAGACTCAGT
The DNA here is from genome assembly GCA_014189135.1 of Dicerorhinus sumatrensis harrissoni. Lineage (NCBI taxonomy): Eukaryota > Metazoa > Chordata > Mammalia > Perissodactyla > Rhinocerotidae > Dicerorhinus > Dicerorhinus sumatrensis. Next base: position 25,575,216 of record JABWHU010001774.1, on the reverse strand, counting down.
TTGTCACCTGCTTGTCCAGTTAATGTGGAGACGGACAAAGGATCCTTGTTATTTATATATTAAATCCAAACACTCCCCACCCCCGTCAGAGCCTTCTCTCCCCTGAGTCTATCCATCCTCCCTGGTACCTGCTCTCCACGTCTGGGAAGGACAATCCGATTTGCTCACTGTTCTATCATATGCTCGCACTATTCTGCATCTTGATCACTGTTCATTCTGCCATCTCCTTTCTCGTCACCTAGGGATAGCTAGAGCCATCCCTAAACAGCTCACACCTCGCTGTGCCTGCTCTTTATTCGGTCACCACTCCCACTGCAGGAAGACTGGGACAGAGTTCAGGAGCCTGATCTGCTCTCAGTGGGGGGACTCGAGGGCACCGAGTGGGCGGTATTGACCAGCGCAGGTCCAGAGTCGGGGAGGGTGGAGAGAGCAGATACCTAAAATGCTGACCTAGGAGAGAAGTGTCACCACTGTGGAAATATGGGGACTATTTTGCATGAAATACATTAAATATTGACTAAGTCAGGAAGTCTGTGGGACGTCCTCTTGAGGACGTGGCTGTGGCTGGAGGACATGCCCTAGAGAGAGTTCTGGGTGAAAGACAGGTGAGAACGAACCATGTCTGCACAGAATTCCTGAGACCAGAAGGGATGAGGACTCCAGAATAGAACTTACAGAGGGGAAGAGAAGACCAATGAAATGACCGCATCCTCCCAACATGTGGACAACCTGACGGTAAGTAGGACACAACACAGGAGCCGGAAGAACTCCCCTGGATGACCAGCTCTTAAAGTCACTGGAAGCCACTTTTCTCATTTTCAAAATGGAGATAATAATGCCCGCCTTGCATCCCAGTAAAGCTATTATGGACACACACTCCGATAAAGGGTGGGGAAATGCACCTGCAGAGCCCTGGAAGGCTGGGTGGCATTATTCACAAGGACGTTTCCATATGCTTCCCTTAAAGACTCAATTCCCCTTACAGCGTTTACAGGTTGAAGGAATTTACAGGAATACATTTTGTACCTGATTTCAGGAGGGAAATCATCTCTGGCCTTCTGGCTGGTCGTCCCTGTCACTTTTCTAAAGCTGCTTCCTCCAGGCCAGCTCAGCTTTCTGCCTCCCTCAGACCCCCACCCCCCACCCCCTGCTGCACTGTTCTCTCATCACTGATGCACGCCCCTGCCTTGTCCTCCGGGAACTTTCTTCCTTCTTCCGTCTCCATAGAGCTTCACCTCCATTGCCTGCCTTTCACACTGATGAGATTTCGAGGCTCTGGCCACAGGGCGCTGCTTCCCTCCAGAATTTCATCCACGCCCCCGCGGTCACCTCCACCTCTGTCCAGGGAGAGCCAGGCCTGCGAGTCCAGGCCCGACCTTCCTTTGTGCTCCCATCTTTTTCTCGAACGTGTAACGACATGCAGATGTTACAACTAATGCTCAGAATCACTAAAATAGTGTTCATTGCATTTTCTTCCAAACTCACTCTGCCTCAGATCTCGCTGAGAAAGGTGCCAACTGGATTCCAGCAGCCAGTCTCAAATCACCTCTGCCTTCTGCTCCCGCTGAGAGTGTAAGATGCCTCCTTCCCTCAGCCAGCAGGGACGGGGTGCCAGATCCCCGTCTGTCGCTGTGCCAGGCTCTGGGGACAGATTGCTGGAGACACAGTCCTCGGCCCAGAACAGAGCTCCCCACAGGCGTGCTGGGTTCCCTGGGTGCTGAGAGCTCCACACCCCACGGGGCATAACTGACTCCAGCGAGAGCAGTCTTGTGTGTTTACCTCAAAGTGCTGGACAGACCACCGTCATTTCCTCGTGTGTCACGTCGTAAAAAGTGCTGGGAAGAGCTGCCCTAAAGGAGCCTGGTTTCTCCTGGAAGAGGAAGATGTGGACCCGAAAGTCTCAACTCCGTGCTGCCTTTTCTCTAGCTGGTTACATCTGCCCGGACGGGCTCCACCAGTTCACTCCAGACTTCTTCTGGAGCCTGACTGTCCTGCCCACTTGCCGTCTTCCATGGCCCATTGTGTCCCCAGGATGGTGAGCTGGAAACAAGTCTTGGGACGATATCCAGAGAGTCACTGTCCCAGCCCTGCCCTTGGGCTTGGACACGTCAACTCCCAACTCAAGGGCAGCCCCAAATGCCCGCCACGTCTCCCTGCCTTTCCAGCATCCCCCTGTCTACCCCCCGCAGTGCCCCAACTACCTGGCTGTGGCATGGACTGCTCTCTCACAAGCCCGGGCTTTCCTGCACGGCCTCTGCTCGTGCAGTTCCACCTGGGTAACCCCCTGCCGCCCTCATTCAAGCCCCCAAAGTACTGTTTGTCTTTCAGCAGACACGCCAGAAAGCTGAGAGTTTTTACGCAGGTGGCACCTCGAGTGGCTTCTCATGATTTCCCAGAATTCCTGAGGCGAGGTGTGTCTTATGCACCCTGTCTTGTCACAAAGTGTTTGAGACATTGTCACGGGGATGATGATGGTGAAGAAGATGACAGTGTCATGTGGAGATGAGGCTGGAGGTGGCGGTGCTGGTGGGG
>JABWHU010001774.1:25551009-25572534 GCA_014189135.1 Dicerorhinus sumatrensis harrissoni | reverse complement strand
TGGTGGTGGTGATGGTGGGGACGGTGGTGATGGTGGTGGTGGGGCTGGGGGGAGGCGGTGGCGATGGTGAAAAGCAGCAGCTGCTGTGCTCGTAGTTCCGGGCCCTGCCCGCCCTTCTGGAAAGCCCATATGCTAACGTTCTGGGAGCCCTCCTGAAGGAGCAAGAGCACATCGGGGGATTAATAGCCACAAATACGCTAAACTCTCCTCCTCAAATGGCATCTAATCGTCTCATTAGGAAAGGACCGAGATGGAGAGCTCACTGATTGTAAAGAGATTTCCCATCCTCTCCTCTCCTCCCCACACTTCCTCCCAATGTGCACACACACACACGCACGCACACGCTCACAGGCACACGCACGCACACACACGCACATTCTGCCTTCCCTCCCCTATAACCACAGGCAAAGGATACTGACTTGTTGGAAATCACCGAGCACTTAAGGCGATGCACCAGGAATCACAGGAATTAGACGGGGGCTCAGCTGGGGCTGAACGGGGACGGATTCTCCAGGGGCTGCTTCACATCTGGATGCTTGCTGCAGTTTCTCTGCTTTTTGAGGCTGGAGAAGGGACTAAGGAGCGGGGATTTCTTTCTTGGATCAGATGAGCAATCTCAAGGGGACCTGGGGACCCCGCGGCATGCCCTGCAGGAGGCCCATGGGTGCTGAGACGGTGTAGCTGCACACCTCGGCCAGACTCCCCAGGGAAGCAGGCACAGAGCATGCAGGCTTCTCCCTGCTGGTCGGGCTCTCTGGTCGGAACCTTAGCCCCCATCCCTCTGCACATGATTTCCCCTCCCCGCCAGAACAGGGCCTGCCCAGGAAGCCCGTTTCCTGAGGGAGAGCCAGCCTTGCCTCTGCTGGCTTCTGGGCCATCATTTGGTACCACACTTCCTTCCTGGTCTATCAGAGGGCCTCCTTCCAGTGAAAGGAGGCCCCAGGTCTGTCATATGACTCCAGGTGAACTCCAAGGGTCTGTGAGTCCACGGGGGAGGATGTCAAAAGAAGGAGCCTCAGGGCAGAAGGATCCAGAATCTTGTCTCCACCTTCTCTTCCTGGTCCAGGGTCTCCGGGGGCTGAGCAGCAGCTCTGAAATTATCCGGGGTCACCGACAGCTTGGAGGATCCACTGAGGTCTATGGGCCCTCTGCAGGAAAACGTACAGACACACGTGGACACCCAGAACTGTGCTTATGAGTCTCACGACTTTCAGGGTTCACAGCCCCCCGCCAAGATCAAAGCCACGGGACCATGTGAAAAACCTCTGCCCCAGCGTGTGCCACTGACAGTAAAGAATAAATGACTGAGAAGATAAAATTAGATGTCTACCTCATCGCAAACACAAAAATAAATTCCAGATGGATTGAAGACCTAAATGTGAAATGCAAAACTGTAAAAAGTTTCAAAAAAGCAACAAGAGAATGTTTTTGCTGCATCTTGGTGGGACAATACAATAAACACAAAAATCAGAAGAATCTAAATAACCCCATAGAAAAATGGACCAAGGACAGGGGCAGGCGGTTCCCAGGCAGGGGACCGGGCGGCCGACGGAGGCATGAGGAGGTGCCCCTGCGCTCCGGCAGTCAGGACGAAGCCCAGCAAGGCCATAGTGATGTACCTCTGCCAGCATCAATCGACAGATGCTGAGGACTCTGATAACGCCAAACGGTGGCAAGAACGTGGAGACACAGGAATTCGGGCACGTCGCTAGTGGGCGGGGAAACTGCTAGGACCACTTTGGAGAGCAATTTGGCAGTGCCCGCTCGTGCTCTTCCCTGAACAACCCAGCAGTGCCACCTGGGTGACTGCAGACAGATGCCCTTGCACACAAGGCTGTTCACGGGGCGTGGTTTATAACAGCAAAATCTCAACCAAAAGCGGCCTCTGATTGGGAAATGAGTAAACACCCATAGTTCATACAATGAAATACTGAACCATAGCTAAGATGAGCAGACTAGATCTACGTGTATCAGCACGGATAAACCTCCGAGACATAATACTGAGCAAAAAAGAAAAAAAACAAGTAACAAAAGGACACAGGCAGGCTCATCCTTGTGTGTAATTTCTTAAATGCACAAAATAATACTCTATTTTGTTGGTGGACACACACTGACTTCGGGCAGCATTTACCTGTGACGGGAGAGGAAGCTGTTGCCTCAGCAAGCATTTGTGAGGTGGTCTTTCCTTTGTCATTTTTAAGAGCAGCTGAGAGCAGATATGGAGAACTGCTAACATCTGTTTACTTCGGGTGCAGCTCAGATAAGCGGCAATTATGTTACAGTTTGTACTTTTATAGATAGTGGAAATTTTTCACACTTTGTTATTTTTAAAACACTGTTTCACATTTTTTTTTAATTTTAAAAAACAATAAATGCTTGCTGAAGTAGCGGGGCTGCACTACGCTTGCTGCCACACACCCCAGCCTGGGGTGGGACCCCGCTCACAAAGCAGGGGCTGGGCCAGGTCTGGGGGTTCGACCAGGGAGTAAATGGCCCCAGTCAGAGGAGGTGGTCCCACTGGGAGGCCCAACAAGGGCACGCAGGCTTCTTCTGGCTGGGAAGGGCTCCTTAGGAACCCTAGCTCCCCATTCCTGTGCACACGGTCTCCCCTCACCCCTGCACAGGGCTGGCCCGGGGAGCCCGTCTCCTGAGAGAGAGCCGGCCTGGCCTCGTGCTGGTTTCTCCGGGGCCATCATGTCATACCCCACCTCCTTCCTGGCCTATCAGAGGCGGCCAGACCCCTGCAGCCTCTGGCATCACAGGCCCAGTCCCAGTGTGGGCCTGGAGCCAGAGCAGGAGCAGAAGAGGGACCAGGGCCGTCTGCCCAGCCCAGTCCTGCCGACTCCACCTTCCGGGGTGTGGAGCCCTCCTCTGCCCTTGTTTGTGAGGGGTGTCTGTGATCAGATAGTGAGGAGGGTCCTGAGGGAAATGGAGAGGGTGCTGTGGGTGGACAGGGTCTCTCTGAGGACCTGACATTTGAGCAGAGAACTAAAGAAGAGAAACATCCAAGAATTGGGGAAAATTATTTTTTCCAGGCAGAAAGAACAAAAATTTCCAAGGCTCTCAATCAGGAAAGTTTGGTGAGCTCAAGGACCAAAAGGGTCAGTGCAGCTGGAGCATAATCAGGGTAGGAGCAGTTGGGGATAAAATGGAAGAGGATACAGACTGAGCCCTGATCCCACTCACTGACTGAGCCCTAATCCTTCGTACACTGAGCCCTGATCCCAGTTCACAGACTGAGCCCTGATCACACCCTGAGCCATGACCTTAGTGTCATGTGGAGCCCTGACCCAGATTTTACCCTGAGCCCTGATCCTTCACACACTGAACCCTGACCCTGGTCATAGACTGATCCCTGATCCTCATAACAAACCAAACGCTGATTCCTGGTCATAGAGTTAGAATTGATCTCTGGTCAGACTTGCCTCTGATCCCTAGCCAAAGGCTGAGCCTTGATCCCTGGCCACAGAATGTGCCCCCGTCTCTGGTCACAGATTTATTCCCAGTCACTGGTGACCGGCTGAGCCCTGAGTCCTGGTCAAATTCTAAACCCTCCTTGTTCCCAGCTACAAAATGCTGCTTTGGGAGGAAAGATGAGAAAGATGACAGAGGCTGGCTCTGCAGTGGGCAATCCCCCCACCCCCGCCGTGACCACCCCGACAGTGGCAGCGCCTGGCCTGTCAAGCCAGCTCCCCTCTGAGTGCGTACCTGGAGCACGAAGGACATGTCAGGGCATGTAGCACAAGGCAGCTGCGCCTGCGTGCCTCTGCAAAGCCACCATGCGGTCCATGATGCGATGCTAATTGCTCTCAGTGGTGCCTGGTGCTTTGTTAAAAAATTTTTAATGTTGATTTTATTGAAAAACAAAAATAGCACAACATATGCTCTGACCATCTTCAGTGCTAGCTGGCGCTGTGCTTGGGTCCACTTCACAGGCCTCCTCAGGACCTGCGGGAGTGCTGACGAGATGGCGAATTCAGAGTCTCCTGCCTCCCAACGTGCTCCCGAGGGGCGCGCGCCGGCTGTGACGGGCACACTGCAGGTAGCCCGTCCTACAGGGGAGGACTTCAGGCTCCTCCACCTCCTGTGTTTGCAGGGGACGTGCCGGCTCAGGGCAGAAGTGGTCCCCCGGGAGCCTTCACCCAGAGCCTCAGCACTTACAGTTTGTGCACCTGGAAGTCCAGGTGCCAGCCAGTCAGGTGATGGGGTGACAGTGACTGCCTCGCCATGCTGTTGACACTGCCGTGTCAGTGATGACGTGGACGGGGACAGGGAAGCGGGGTGTGGCCACACCTGGGGCTGTGATATGTGTCAAATAAAGTCACCTGGCCTCAGCATCAGACAAACACCCATGGTGGACAGACCAGGGCAAGACTGGCCTGAAACAACCCAGAAAACCAGCAGGGTGGGGTGTTGGAGCTACCGTTTCTCTCCTTGTTGCCAGCTGTCAGAGCCTACAGGGATGCTGACTACTGCCCGCTCGGCCTGGGTAGAGTCTGCGGCCAAGTTCTCCATGTCTGCTAACCTGAGCCCCCACATGCGGGGCTCATCCTCGTGGCCGGATGATGAGGAGTGGCGACCAGTAGATTTGTGGTTGTGCCGCATCCCTCCTGTCTCCTTCCCTTCCCATCAGACTATGGAAAGGCCATCTAGAATCATGGGGTGCAAAGGGACCAGGGTTCCCGTCTCTCTCTCTCTCTCTGTGTCTGTCTCTCTGCATCTCTCTGCTTCTTTCTCTCTCTGAGTCTGCCCCTCTGTGTATGTCTATCTACTTATCTGTCTATCCATCTGTCTATCTATCTACCTACCTACCTATATCCATCTATCTGCCTGTCTGTCTGTCTGTCTCTCTCTCCACCTGTCTTTCTTTCCAGACACTGTGAGCACCTCCTCTGTGCCTCGTGCTGTTCCAGGCAGGGGGGCGGGCAGCAGATGAGAGAGAAGATGAGCCTGGCCTCATAGACCTAACCCTCTAGGGGAGGAAGACAGAGCAATGAATGAGGGAGAGAATTCCACGGGAGGTGAGTGCTAAGAAGGGCACACTTCAGCCCAAGGGGGTGCAGACTCTGCAGGGGTGGGCACAGCCTCTCTGGGTGGCATTATTTGAGCCAGGCCCGAGGGCAGTGAAGGAGGGAGGGAGGTGGGAGCAGCATGGACTGGTGAGTGGGCGGATCACAGAGAGCCTTCCAGAGACTCTGGAAGCTCCTGGACGGGGCAGGTGACTTCCTGGGCAGGTTGAACTGTGTGCCCTTGGAAGCTACCCTGGCCATTGTATGTACGGGGGATTTCGCGGACAATAAGTGAAGCAGGTTTGACTTCCAGTGCCCTGCTGCTGAGCTGTGTGACCTGGGACAAGTGACCCGACTTGATGCCCCAAGCTCCCTGCACAACAGGGTTTCCAGCAGCACAGGCGTGTGGGGAAGCTGGTGGGGCCAGGGCCTGCAAACTGCTGCATGGCTGGCACTCACGACCACTGAGCTGCCTTTACCCAGCCCCTGCGGGCCCCTAAGCCCTTGGCAGCTGACCTCTGACCCCCCCACCCCGTGACCTCTCCAGGCACCAGCGCTGGGACCTGCTCGGGCTCCGCCCCGCGTCCCTGGACGTGGTGGCCCGCTGCAGCCCCTTCCTCCGTCCCTGCTCCTCATGCACCCTCCTCTCTGCCTCTGCTCCGCGCACACTCAGAGCCCTGTCCGCTGGGCTCCCTCCCCTCCGCCTTCCCTGCAGCCCGCAGTCTCCGTGCTCTCCAGGCCTTCACGCCGGAAGAGTCTGCAGTAGCCAAACGTCTTCTGGCTGCTTTCCCTTCCTCACCCCCTCCATCCTCTCTTCGCCCCTCGTCTGGACACAGCTCCAGCCTCCTGGCCGGCCCCCAGCGCAACGGCCTGGCAGGCCCATCCTAGGCCGGCCCGGGGCCTGGCCCGACACCCGACCTCCGCTCAGGCCCTGAAGTGGGCCCCCGTTTAGTAGAATGAAGTTCCGGCTCCCGAGCAGCTTTCAAGCCCACCTCCTGCTTCCCGCCCTGGTGTCCAGGCTCGTTGTTTGCCACCCTGATGATCGCTTTAGTCTGCCAGCCAGCAACTTGCTGCCCCGGCCCTTCCCTGCCCCGGTCCTCCCAGGGCTTCCCAGAGACACAGCGCTGGGGCCGAGCTTGACCTTCTGACCACTGACTACCGACCATTGCAGCCCCACCTCGACTGCTGTGGAGAGCCTTGCTGCCGGGCCGCTGAGCCCTGTGTGAGGAGCCCAGCCCTCTCCATTCCCCCGCCCACCTCACCTCCCCCAGGGCTGCTGCCCACCTCATCCTCCAATCTTCAGGCCTTTGAGTGCTAAGTGCTCCCTTATGAGCTCTCTGCTGCCCCGGGCCTTTGCACGTGCTGTTCCTCTGTCAGGAATGTCCCTCCCTTCCTTGTAATGCTGTTGGATTCCTACACCTTCCCCAAGAGCCCATTGAAACACTGCCTCCTCTGAGAAGCCTGCCCTCACTCTGTCATCAGGGCTTGTACCATGTCCTGCTGGAGGCCGCTCTCCACTGGAAGTCACGGCCAGCTCTCCCTCCCTCCTCCACCTGAGGACAGGGAAGCAGTTAGATCTCCCTCTCCACCCCCCTCTGCCAACCACAGTGCCTGATGCATAGTCAGGCTCAGGAAACCTTTGGTAAATGATGATCAGCCAACTGAACGAATGCACGGACATGAGTGAGGCTAAGAGGCCAGGCCTCTGTTTGCAGGGTGAAGAAGGCTGAGCAGAGTGACCCCAGGGCAGAAGCCGCTGTCCCACAGTGGCCATGTGCAGGCCCCCTAGGCCCTTCCCAGCCTACAACCGACCTCATCCCAGGCCCACTGACCTCATGCAGGACACTTGACAGGTCAAGTGTCTGTCATAGACATGTGACCCCGAGGAGCCCAGAGACTTGCCTAACCTCAGTATTCTCTCCTACAAAATGGGAGCATTGTCGTCCAGCTGCCAGTGTCACGACGCTGATATTGACACTCAGACTCACGCCAACAGTCCTCGCCAGTGCACAGAAGCATGTGCTCCGGGTCCAGCCTGGTCACACTCTTCCCATGGGCATTATCTTATTTCAGTGCCTGGCACAGGAATGCTGGATAAATTCTAAAAATGAAGGAAATCTCCTGATGACCTTCATTGTGGACTCTGAAAATTGCAGGTGACTGTGCCTCCTGCCTTTGTGTCTGCAGCTGCTTGCAGCATTGGAGAGGTGCCCCAGCCGGAAGCCCTCAGCTCTGTGAGCCGTCTCCTCCTGCTTCCACACTGGAAGGTGCTAATTCTGACAGGCCCTGACAGCTGATCGAGGGAGCCAAGCCTGCAAGGACTGTAAATCTGCCAGGCGGCTGTGCGCGGCTCGCGCTCGCTGCATCACCCCTCTGTCAGAGCCCACCTTCCCGGGGCCAGATGCACAGATGCAGCCATAAAGCACTGGCCCTGAGAGCCATTGGCGCAGGGATCCCCCATCACCAAAGGATCGCCTGGCATCTCAGCCCTGGCTCAGTGACCCTCGTGTGGGCACCTTTCTGGCACACCATGGGCCCCTGGGAATGTCGGCCTGGAAGGGGGAGGGACTGCCTTTGAAACACAGGATTCTATAGCCTCAGCCCATGGCCAGCCCAGGGAATCCCTGCACCGAGTGGGCTTCAGAGCCAATGAATGAGCCCCTACCGAGTCACAGCCCAGGGAGAGAGTGAAATGCCCCATTGAACTGGAAACACCCGCTCCTCCATCTCAGTCCAGCATACAACTCGGAGAGGGAATTAGAGAGCCTGGTGCAGCTTAAGCAGTCACTTCTCGGAGCCCCGGCTCTCCATGTGCTCTGCTCCAGAGATGCATCGTGCACCTGCTGAGGAGAAGAGGAGGGTCGGGAGCAGTGGGGTCTGACGGCCCTTCGGCATCAGAGGGGCTCTTTTGTTCAAGAAGGCAGCCCCCTGCAGAGTGGGGTCCCGCTGCACCAGGAGGACACCTGGAGGCGCGAGTCCCGCGCTCTGGACGTGCCCAGAGCCTCCCAAGCAGAAGGCAGCTTCCGGCCCCGGTGTCCTCGGAGACGCCGGGCTCAGGCTCAGCCGTCGCGCCTGGTCTCTCCATGTCCTGTGCTGGATGCGAGATAGAATTGAGGGCCGAAGTCTCCGTCCTTCTCAGGCCCGTGAGTCAGGAAATGTAAGCCAGCTCCTCTGGCCCCAGACCCTCCCTGTTAGGATCAGGGACGTGGACCCCTCCCCTCTCAGTCGCATCCCTCTAAACATGCTCCACTCTGCCCTTTCATAGTGCAGTGCTCTGAGGACCGACCGGCTGTGACCTTCCTGGCGTGGACAGACCAGGCAAGGGCAGAGCCACGGCTTTCGTTATGAGATGTAGGATGTGCTGCTGCCGCGTGGCACCATGACCCCAAGTGATGCTTGAAACTGATCACCCTCTCCCCAGCAGGCAACGTGGGACCAGTGGTGGAAGTCAGTGTCGTACACTCCAGAGCACACTCTGGTCAAAGCTGTCCACTGTGGAAAGGATGGTCCCACAGGCAGAGTTCCTGGTCCCCAACCGAGGTCAGAGCGAGGTGACTGGCCACCTCCTGACATGACAGATGGCCAACGTCTTCCAAGCGGTAAACGGTCTGGCCAGATGGCCTCTGCATCTCCTCACACCAGGGGCCTGAGGACCAGGCGGCTCCATGCCCAGGGGAGTCACACTGTCACCGTGATCTCAGACAGGCTGCCCACCATGCACCTGGCTCTTTCTTGCTTAACCTCACGATCGAGGCCGCTAGAGAGAAGGAGAGGGGGGAGAGGAGGCACAGACCTGAGTCTTTTTTCTCTAGAAAGTCTTTGCTTTCTCTAGCTGGAAAATGGGGCCGCATAACAGAGAAAGGTCAGGGAGCAGCGGGCCCTCCCGCCTTTCCAAACCCATGGATGCAGGCCCCTCCAGTCTTCCCATCCTTCAAGTCTGGAAAAGGATCCACTCAGGCTGGGACACTGGGGGATGTCTGTTAGGGAAGAGGGGACACTGAGCAGTGTGGTGACCCCAGCAAGCTGGCTCCGGGCCAGCGTGGGTTTGGGCAAGTGGGCGGGTCCTGTGGCTGGTGCCCAGCTCCCAGAGGGTCGTCAGCAGGACCGAGGACACAGAGCCTGCGATGAGTGGACACTCTCACTAGGCGCCACCAGGAGACGGGAGCCCCCTCGAGGTTATGAGGCCAGGGCCGAGTTGACAGAGGGAGGCTGAGGGCTGTGCGTCGGGGGAGCAAGGCCAGTGTTCAGTGAGGCCCGGGCCACTCGGCGGGAAGAGGCCGTCATGCACCACCCCACTTTCCCTGTGCCAGGACTGAGGCTGGGCGCTTACTGCTCAAGACCAACTGGACACAGTCCTTGACGTCGGGGAGTTCACGGGACACTCCTGGAGTCCTTAAATCCCTTCTGTCTCAGGACCCCAGGCCCAGGCCAGGTCAAGAGGCCCCAGCTGGGAGGAAGAGGGGCCGCAGGGGCCAGAAGGCCTGGCCAGGAAGATGAGTTCCAGCAGTCCAGCGCCAGCTCCCCTCTCCCCATGAGTCCCTGGTAGAGAGGCCCCTCGCCACCCCTCTCAGGTCCCCAGTGCAGGCTCTGCGGTACGCGGGTCCTGCCGGCAGAACGGACCACCCCCCTTGCCACCTGCACCCACCTGAGACACGCGGACGTGTTCTGAGGACCGTGACATCTAGCACGGGAGTCTTTTTTTCCCCCTTATTGAGATACACTTGACATACAGCACTGTCTAAGTTTGGGGTGTACGGCATAACGACTTGACTTACATGTATTGTGAAACGATCACCATGATAAGTTCAGTTAACTTCCATCATCCCATATAAAAACAACAACAAAAAAAGAAAAAGAAATGTTTTTCTCCTTGTGGTGAGAACTCGTAGGATCCACTCTCTTAACAGCTTTCCTGTGCAGCTCGCCTCAGTGTTAGCCATAGTCACCGGGCTGTATGTTGACAGGACTTATTTATCTTACAACTGGATGTTTTTACCTTTGACCATCTTTATCCAGATCCCCCACCCCCCACCCCTACCTCTGATAACCAGAAATCTGATCTCATTTTCTATGAGTTTGGTTTTTCCTTTTTTTTATATTCCACATATAAGTGGGATCATACAGCATTTGACAGTGTTTGTCTTTCTCTGACGTATTTCACTTAGCACGATGTCCTCAACATCCATCCATGCTGTTGCAAATGGCAGGATTCATTTCTTTTTTATGGGTGAATAATATTCCAGTGTATATATACTACTTCTTTATCCATTCATCTGTTGATGGACACTAAGGTTGTTTCCATGTCTTGGCTATTGTGACTAATACTGCACTGGAGTCTTTATTCTCATTATCCTGGCACAGTCTCTGGCCCAGAGATGATGCTAAATCAGTGCACGGATGAATGAACGCATACATGAATAGATAAGTGCATGAATGAATGAGTGCATGCGTGGAAAGCACAGAGGTTCGGGTGCCAAGCCACTTCTCTAGCTCTGACACTTCCCATTTGAGTCCAAGCCTAGAGAATCATTTCTTCTACGCTTGGGGAGCGGCCTGCTTTGTCTCCCCCCACCCGCACGGCCCCAGCCCCCCTCTTACGGGGATAATGCGGAGGACTATCTCCATGAAGCCGCATCCGAGGGCACGGCTGGATGGGGAGGGGATGCTGTGGGGGGCGAGGCTGCTGCCCCAGCTGTCCCTCTGCCAAGGGCATGCCCATGGGGGTCGCTCGGCCAGTGTCGAGGACTGCCACCATGGGGGCTTCAGAGGAGGTGTCCAGGAGGATTCAGGGGCCAACAGTGAGGGGGTGTGTCATGCGCGTGTGCCGAGGGGAGGGCAGAGCCGAGCTGTCACTCGTCCGTTTTCCTGGGGTTGGGACTCCTTGCGGGTTTTTACACCTCGCTTTATTAACGCCTTTCTCTCCAGATTCTAATCGCCTTCCAGAAAGCAGCTGCTATTAGCTTCTCCCCTGAGCCTGCAAATCCCGGATGCTCAGCAAAATTCCCCTCTGATTGCAGCAGCTGTGTGCCTGCCTTCGGAGCTCATCAAAGCCCCTCAAAGGGGAGATTAACAGCAGCATCCCATCAGCCATGGCATTGTCGCCATTCACCGCGCCGGCCGTGCCTGGCCATCAGGCCCCACGGAGACACAGAATTAGAGACGGTGGGACTCGGAAGCACAGGCTTTCAGAAGCATGGAATCATCAAATCTTCCCCCCAAATCAGCTTAGGCTGTTAGAATTTTACGCATGCATCCTTTGAGAAGCTTAGATTCTTAGAAGTCACCTCAAATTTTATTCTGATTAACTTTGTGGTAAAATAAATAAATCTAATCTCTGACACCGTCTTAGGAGCCTCGCATCTCAGTTATTAAAAGCCCAGAACTGCAACATCTGTGAGCTACAGAAGTCATGTAATCTGGGGGTCTGAGGGGGAGAACACCCTGTGGCCCCCACTTCTTGCTCAATGACAAGCTGGTCTCGGTGAGCCGGGCGGGTCCCTGTGCCCCCGGGGCACACACTCGGGAACCCTGCCGCCCGCCCCCCCCACTGTGGGCGCAGGGCTCATTGTTGGTGGCATTGGTCTTGGGGTTCCAAATCGGCACCCTTCTCGGGCCCCAGGTCCAGATGGTCTCAGAGTGCGGGAGGTGCTCTCCATCCACTGTGATTAGGACCCCAGACCCACTGTGTTCTGCGCCTGCTCACACCCCAGCCTCCGGGCCCCACCCGAGGCCCCACGAGACCCCAGCCTGAGGCATTCGAATGCACTTCAGCCTGGAACCGTTTGTTCCAAGGACACCCAGGACCACAAGCGAATCGGGCAGAGGTAGGCATGTCCCCCAGCGGGGACAGGAGTCTGGAGGCCCACCGGGCCTCCCCAGCCCAGGGCCCCAGTACAACACACGCCCACCACAGCCCTGGACGCGCTGTGGAGCTCAGCGTAATAACATGGCCCATGTGCCCATCTGGTCTTGGGGCCAGCCCTCTGCACAAGCATCACACACTCCATAGTTCAGGGGGGACAGCGCCCTAGAGTCCAAGCAAGGGTGCTCACCAGCTGAGTGAGCCTCAGTTTTCTCATCCATGAAATGGGCCCTCGGACCCCTTCTCAGTGTCACTGTGAGGCGAGCAGAGCACCCAGCAGGGCACCCAGCCCCCAGAAGGTACAGAGGGTTGGAGACACCTGAATGTCCAGATGCTACCCAGCCCAGAAGGAGGCGAAGGGAATTGGTGGGCTGGGCGAGAAGACAGCACAGAGTCGAGGGCCCTCCTGACCCTGGTCCCCCAGCCAGAGAAGGAAAGAACTACAGTCCTGGGGCCAGGAAGTCCTCTCCCACTGGCAGCCAGGGCCACCCCGGTCTCCACGGCACCTGCCTTCTTCATTCCCATGGAAACACGCTCAGCGGGCTGGTGGAGGCATTAGGACCAGGATAATGGGGCCTGACGGTTTTCCAGATTGCCTCGGTGAGTGGGGCAGAGTGAGGGGACACTGGCCAGCCTGCCTTCAGATAGGGAGCCCCTAAGGGCACAGCCAAGCCAGAGGGGCCCCTGCCAAGGCGATGGCGCCCCGAGCCACCAACACTCTTAATAGCCTGGTAGAGCAGGTGCCTGTGCGACCCTGAGGCCATCCTGGTGCGGGGGGGTGATCTGCAGACTTCCCAATGCAGCTTCCTCACGCCCCTGCTCCTCCAGCTGACCCCTCGAGATGCCCCGCACCCACCCCATGACCGTACCCCACCCATAGTCAGTCACGCCTGACTAAGAGCCGGTCCGTGGGGCCCTCTCCACCACTTACAAAAACAGAGTGGGCTGCTGGAAGTAGTCGGGGCCGGAGGAGGGGAGGAAGAGAGCCCTTTCCCATGAGACCACCCAGAGCATCTCCCCTCCCGTCCCTATAGCCTTTGCTCTGGCCCACCCTGTCTCACCTGGACCGCTGCAACAGCCTCTCTATCGCCTGCCCGAGACCCCCACTTCATTCTGCCCCCTCGGCCTCCGCCCTCCCTCACACACCCGGGGAACCCCACGGGCCCCCAGGGACTCAGACGCCAGATCTCCACCAGTCTTGGCATTCAAGGCACCCCACCACGTGACCAGAACCCACTCGTCCACCTCCTGCACCCTCCTGGGGGCCTCATGCCCCAGCCATGCCCGGCAGCTCCAAACCCCCACCACCAGGTGGGTTTCCTGGCCTCTGGGCCTTTGCACGAGCGGCTCCTGCTTCCTGGAACACCCTTCTCCGCCCAGCAGCCTCCGCCCTTGAACTCCACAGGGAGCATGGCCACCACTGCCCTCACCCCCTTCTCGTGCTCTCTCCACGCTCTGCACCCCCACAGAGAGCATCGCGACCGGGTTCCTGCCTGTCACTCCACCGTGAGTCTGCTGTTTACCGGGCACCCTCTCCACCATTGTTCCCAGCAGCCGCCACAAGGGTCCTGAGAAGTCTGCTCACCCCACACTGATGAGGACATCCTTAACGTTCAGAGAGGTCAGGTAACTCAGACAGGGGCACAGACCGTGTGGGTAAAGATCCAGTCTGCCTAGCCCATGAGCCTCTGAAATTGGTGCCTAAAGAAGGCCATGTGACCTCAGTGGTCCTGCTGAAGAAGATGCTCCCCTGGAGGTAGCAGGTGTGGCAAAGCAGGGAAGCACACAGGCGGGGACCTCAGTTTCCCCATCTGTGAAATGGGCTGATATTCTTATCTACTTGATAGGGTTGACGTGAGGATTAAATGAGAAATGTTACACAAAATGCTCAACCCCGTGCCTTGCGCACCGCAGGTGTGCGGCACTGGAGCGCTTGTGAGGCAGGGGCAGCAGTGGAGGAGCAGAGGGCCTTGGGAGACTCAGACCCACTCTTAGGACTTCTCTGAACCTTTGTCTCTTCTTCTGCATCAGGGGAGGGAGGTTGGATATTCCTGCCCCTCTGCCCTCCCGGTCACTGTGTGCCACATGAATGGGAGGGTGATGTTCTGTCTGCTGCTCTTACACCAGGTGTCAATTATCTTTGTCAAATTAACACAACTTTAAAAGTCAGGATCCCGCAGGTACGCCTGGCATTGCTGTCATTCCTATCATAGCTCACCGTGGTCTCACTGCACCACGTGAGAGCTAGAGCTTGCCAAGAGCGTGTTGCAAATATTTGCATTTCTGTTCTTCACAACAGCATCTCGAGGGAATCTGTCAGGAGCTCCGTTTTCAAAGGAGAGCATGGACCCTCAAGGAGGGCAGTGTCTTCTTGGGGGCGGCTCAGAGCAGGAACCCCGGCGGTGGAGGTCTCGGGCACTTCCCTGCCCAGCATCCGACCCCCTCCTGAGGGCGGCACCCAGTGCTTCCCCGGGGAACCATTCCTTCCGACTCTCGGTCCACGTGGAGGTGTGGGACGTGGGCACACCCAACCCCCAGCCCCAGGAATGAGCTCATGACCAATCAGCATCATCCGTTCTTCTGAACTTGGCGACTGGATTGGGGATGACCATGTAACTCCCTCCTGGGGCATTTCCAGGAAGTATTGGGAGAACCTCTGGCTGAAGGGCTTGGGTGCCTGCCTGGAGCTGCCTGGCCTACCAGAGAATGGCCCTCTCAGTGGGAAGATGCAGGATGAGCTGACAGGGGGAGACAATACTGTCTGGGCTTCCCTCCGGGGCTCGAGCCAGTGGAAATGGGTTTCTGTCCCCTGAGACCAAAAGAGTCCAGAGAAACACATCCCAAACCCCATGTTTCCTTCCCTACTAGTCCTGAGGAAGGTCAGACCCCCCAGAGGTTGGAGCCTGAGCAGGGGATGGATTTAGAAGCAGGAAGATAGGGTTACAAGACGACGATCCCTCTGAGCCCACAGCCACAGCTGCCCCCATTTCCTGGCACACGGACCCTGGCCTCTGATCCCAAGAGCCCTCTGAGAGGCCCCGCCCCAGACTGCAGCCCAGCACCTGGCACTGCGGCCCGGCTGCTGGGCCACAGCTGCGTCCAGCTGTGCAGGTGGGCCGCCAGCAGCCGCATGCTGGTACTAATGACAAACAGCTGTTCCTCAGGCAGAAGGCATTTGCACTTCATGCTCAGAAAGGCCGGCGTGCCTGCTTTCCTGCCAGGGCCCATCGCCCATTATAAACCCATTACGGGGGAGCTCAGCCACGTGAGTCAGGCTCCCGGGGGCCGCCCTGAAATAAGCAGCTCCGCGCTGCAGAAGCCCTTGGGGGGCTGGGGGCTGAGTCAGCCGCAGTCAGACTGTGGCTGTCGGGCCACTGCCGTGGCCGTGGAGCCGTGCAGGTGGGAGGAGGGGAGGCGGGAGAGTGGGAGATGAGGGCTGAGCAGGGAGGAAGGAGAGTCTGGGGTGGTCGCTTGGCCGAGGAAACCAGCCACTGAGCTCCTGTGGCTGCAGCCTGGGTCAGCGCTTAGCTGGTGGCGATGGAGGACAGCCAGCATGAGGGGGGGGGTCCTTCCTGGGGACGGGTGGACATATGAATCCCAGCCACAGCGAGAGGGAGCGGGCTGGAGGGCGGTGTGGGAAGGAGGTCTTCCTGAGAACTTCCTGTTGGCACTGTCTGGGGGTCTCCCGGTGTCCCAATGAGCATATGGAGCAGAGTGACAATAAACCAGGGAGATTATTACCCTGACCTCCAAGGAGTTGGGCTCATGGCGGGTAGGGACGCCCCAAAGCTGGGGTGTGGGCCGTTGGTCTTCATTTACCTACAGGGTCAAGGACCCAGGCAGGTGAGCAGGAAATGTTCCCATGAACACCAACACAGCAGACCAGGCGGGCCAGAGCTGCGGGGTGTCAGGGCTCGGCCTTGGCAGAGGACAGGTGGGCCGGCAGCCTGACGGCACTCCAGGCTCTGGGGCCAGGGCTGGCTCTGACCCTCCTTGGCCAGCCCTGCAGCTGACCTGGGCTCCACGCTGTGCCTGCTTGTCCCTGACCTGGGGCAAGCCTCTCTGCCCCCTGCACTTCAGCATCCACTTGCAGAAAGAACTGACGATGGGGTGGCCCGGATGCTCTAAGGCCCCTCCCCTTGACGTCCCATTTGCCTCCCTCTACTCGTGCCCGTCACTGCCCATCTGATCCACAGGTCACCCTGGGAGAGTCAGTCTCGAAGCTCAGGGCCCATGAGGAGGACTCTGTCCCCAGCCCTGAGGCTACCCTCTCCCCTCCAGCCAAGGCGACTCACAGCTGCCAGCTCCCGGAGGCTGTGGCAGCCCCAGGCCTCGGCAGCCAGCTCTGCCGAGGAGGAGCAGGGCCGGGAGATGGAGACCAGCTCCTCCCTCGACACGGGGCGGGTACAAAATAAGGAGAGGGCACCGCAGGGCTTGGTTCTGTGTTCCTTCTCACCTCTTCTCTTCCTTCCTTCCCAGCTTTGGGAAGGCCGTTTGCTGCTGGCAAAGCCCCAGTGATCCCAGATCAGACTGGGCGGCTGCAGAGGAAGCCCTCTGACCCTACGGAGCCCTTGGCGTATGCGACCCGGAGGCAGGGCATTATTGTTACTCTTTCCAGCACAGAATCTGTCTGCAGGCTGCCTTTCTTGCTCTGCTGAGCCCGAGCCCCACCCACCCACAACCTGTCAGCAGGCGCGAGGGAGGTGGCAGGCGGGGGGCGGGGTGCGTAGATGGGGAGCCTACTCCTGGCAGCAGATGGGCAGCAGGAGACCTCTGAGCCTTCACACCTCCCAACTCCTCTCATGAGGGTTCCTCTGCTGGGTGAGATCTGGCTCAGCTTACAGGGACCAGCTCTGGCATCGCCTCTTCCAGGAAGCCCTCCCCACCCACCCCACCGGGCCTGATTTCTCCTTCTGTGCCCCATCCTGTTAGGTTTGGACAGCCATAGGTACCATTCTACCTCCTACGGCAGACCACGTTCCTTCACGGGACCCACCTGCGCTGTGACCTCTGTGAGGGCGGGAGCATGTGACCCTGGGGTGGGGGGGCTAGTGCTATCGCCCTATTCCAGTGCTGGGGAGTGGAAGCCGAGAGAGAAGAAGGGACTTTCCACAGCCTTACGAGAGTGGGGAGGTGGGACGTAGACTCCGGCCACGGTCCCAAAGTCCCCACTTACCCACAAGGGCCCTGCCTGGTCGTCATTGGGAATCCTCCTGGCCTCCCCCTCCCCCATCCCTAGCTGGGTTCTGCCTTGGTTTCCCCACCGGGAGCTGTGTTTCCACTCTCAGCACTCGTGGGTCAGACTGAGGCCCTGTCCTTCCCCCAAATAGGGTTGGCATATTTAGTCCACAAAAAACACAGGACGGGGACCGTCCTGGTGGCGCAAGCGGTTGGGTGCACGCGCTCCGCTGCGGCGGCCTGGGGTTCGCCGGTTCGGATCCCGGGCGTGCACCGACGCACCGCTTGCCAAGCCATGCTGTGGTGGCGTCCCATATAAAGTAGAGGAAGATGAGCACGGATGTTAGCCCAGGGCCAGTCTTCCTCAGCAAAAAAAAAAACAAACGAGGAGGATTGGCAGATGTTAGCACAGGGCTGATCTCCTCACACACACACAAAAACACACAGGACACCCAGTTAAATTTGAATTCCAGATAAACAATGATTTTTTTAGTTAACTGCATCCCATGCACTATTTGAAACATACTTTCACTAGAAAATTATTGTTCGTTACTTAGTTGCAATTCAAATTTACCTGGGCTGCTTGCATTTTATCTGGCAACTCTACCTTCAGTGTCAGTTCCTGGCCATCTCTGTCCTCATCCTGGTGGGAATATTCTGGAATGGATGGATTGGTGACTCAGAATCTAAACCAGGTGGTCTGGGGCCCCAATGCCCCTCGCCACATCGACAATCACCTCTAGGGGTCCAAACACACCCATGGCCTCAGGCGCCTGTGGACTCTGCTTGGAGGTCAGCGAGCCAGGAGGGCAACGGTCTCCCAGCTCCTCTTACCAGCACCTGTCCCCATCCAGAGCCCGTGGCTGGGCCCAGTGCCTCGGGCTTAGTCAGCCTGGGCCACCAGCAGGACACCCGACCTGCAGTACCTGCCCTCTGCAGCAGGGCTGTGGCGCCAGGACAGCATCTTTCCTTCCCCTCATGCTCGCTCGCTGTGCACCAGGCACTCTGCCCACGCGACTCAGTCCAGTCCCCAAGGATGCTGCTCAGGGAGGTGCTGTGACCCCATTTTACAGGTGAGGAAACTGAGGCCTCAGGAAGTTAAGTAACTTGTGCATGGCTGCATCATGTGGACTCAGCCCAAACACCTCCAAATTCCACGTTCTCCACCCCTCACCCTTCATCCCTCAACTCATTCTCATCGCGTGTTGACGCCGCGGGCCTTCCCCCCCGCCCTCCCAACCTGCACAAGGCCTTCGCTCTCTGCTGCGCCCACCCCACATGATCCGCACGGTTTAGTCCCACCTTCTAGACCCTCGCCCATCCCTTCTGGACCAACCCCCTAGGCCCAGCTGCTCTCTCCCCCTGCTCTGTGTGGGTCTGCCAAGAGTCCTTCCCTGGACCCCCCCAACCCCAGGACTCCACGGCTCAGTGGTCCAGGAGTCCAGCTATGTGGACACCTTATGACTTCATGAAAGCTTTTTGGTGACGTTGGTGGTGGTGATAATAGGCTTAGAATTTGTGCCTTAGCCTGCGAGGAGTATCATCCTTCGTGATGAAACTTTAAGCATTTCCATTAGTGTGAGGAATAAGAGAACGCCCATCTGCCCATCTTACGTTCAGTACAACACTGAGCTGTGAAGAGTTCTTGGGGAGCTGACAAGACATCGTGAAGAAAATAGACATCCAGGAGAATGAAAGATCTGCATGCTATAAACAAACTTGAAAACAATCAGATTAAGGTGTAGAAAAATATTCCGTGACCTCACGGTAAAGAAGAATTTCTGAAATGAAACAAAAATGGAGACATAAAGGGAAAAATGATCCATTTGGATTTAACAAAATTTAAAACATCTGTATGAAAAAGGGCCATAAACGTCATTAAAAGATAAGCAACTTCTTGAGACGGGGCCAGCCCGATTGCATAGTGGTTAAGTGCATGCACTTCTCATCGGTGGCCCAGGGTTCACAGGTTCAGATCCTGGATGCGGACCTACGCACAGCTTGTCAAGCCCTGCTGTAGTGGCGTCCCATATAAAATACAGGAAGATGGGCACAGATGTTAGCCCAGGGCCCATCTTCCTCAGCAAAAAAGAGGAGGATTAGCAACAGATGTTAGCTCAGGGCTAGTCTTCCTCACCAAAAAATTAAAAAAGAAATGATAAGTGACTTCCTGAGAAAAAGACTTCCACAACGTACAGCAACTAGTGGATCAATATCCAGAATACATAAAGAACGCCTACACATCAGTAAGAAGACAAACAGCCAATGGAGAAACAGGCAAATTCTACACATCAACAACTCATGAGAGGGGAAATCTAAATCCCGTCGCTAATACGTCATGGTTAATTCAATCCACATTGAAAGAGCATTTCACATCTGTTGGAATGGCACAAATCTAGAAGTCAGACAATTCTGAGTGTGAGGATTGTGTAGGGGCTGGGAAGCCGCACCTGTGTGTCTGTGAGCAACTCATCACACCATCACCGCCATCTAGTAGGCGCCCACAGAAGCCAAGGGTGGGAGGAGGTGTGGCCTCGTGGCTGAGCGCCCGAACCTGGACGGCTTCCTGGGATCTCTCCGGGCCGTTTAGCTCTAGGGAAGCTGTGTACCTCCTCTGCGCCTCTATTTTCTTAGCTGACAAGTGGGCGCTTCCCCTCGGACGTCACCGTGCAGGTTCCATGGATGTAAGTAAGACTACTAGACCAGCACGTGACTCTCAACAAGCCTGGCAGACGACAGCTACTTTCACTGTGACATCGTTTGTAACAGAGAACACTGGGGACAAGCCAAATGCCCATCCACGCGGGAATGGATAGACACGTTTAAACATTTTCACATGATGGAATGCACTGCAGCACTTAAAAACGCATAAAATAGACTAAGATTACCAACATGGGTGGATCTTAAAATGTTGAGTAAAAAGAGAAATTCCAGAACATTACTTACACCATAGTCCCATTTCTGTGAATGTTTAAACACACAAAACAGTAGAACATGTTGTTTATGGTACTCATATGTAGAAAAGGTATAAAACATGGACTAATTACCCCCAATTATGACAGGTGGTCCCCTCCAGGAAGAGATTTTTTCACTTAGGGTGGAGGGAACTCGAGACCTTGTGATAAAACCCTTCCTGGTTTTCTGGGGTTGAGTGTTGTCAATATTTTTCTTTCAGATAAAGCCCCTCGGAGGTGTCCCATCACACTCAGAAGCACCCTGGGGCCCACGAGGCCTGCCCACAGCCCCACACCAGCCAAACCGGCCCACCTGTGCCTCAGACACTCCACACCCCCCCGCCCCCTTGGGGCCGCTGTTCCCCCTCTGTGGAGGACTCATCCCCAAAACCTTCTCACTATTCAGACCGCACCTCAAAGATCACCTCCTCAAGGAAGGCTGCTGTGTTTGTCAGCTCGGGCTGTGGTGACAGCACCAGAGGCTGGGTGGCCCAGACAACAGACATTTATTGTCTTCCAGTCTTGAGGGCTGGAAGTTCGAGACCAAGGTATGGACAGGGCTGGTTCCTCCTGAGGCCTCTCTCCTTGGCGTGTAGACGGACATCTCCTCCCTCTGTCCTCACGTGGTCATCTCTCTGTGTCCTGATCTCCTCTTGTTATAAGGACACCAGTCAGATTGGATCAGGGCCACACTGGTGACCTCATTTACCTTACTCACCTCTGTAAAGACCCCCTCTCCAATACAGTCACATCCTCGCGTCCTAGGTTAGAATCCAACACATGAATTCTGAAGGGACACAACTCAGCCCAGAACAGACACCTGGGCCAGCCCCAGGCCTCCTCTATCATATCGTGCCTTCTCTGTTTTTTGTGGTTTTGCATGGCACTGATCACCATCCCAGCTATCTCCTTTGTGTGCTTTCTTGTTTCTTCTCTGTGGAACCGGCCCCAGGGGATGTTGAGCCCCACCAGAGCTCATAGAGTAACCAGCCCCTGTAACAGTACCAGACAGAGAGTGAGTGCTCAGAGAGGGCTCAGCTGGATTAATTAATGAATTAGTTAGTGAATGAATGAGTGAGTGAGTGTGTGAATGAGTGAGTGTGTGAATGAGTGAGTGAGTGAATGAGCGAGTGAGTGAATGAATGAGTGAGTGGGTGAGCGAATGAGAGTGAGTGAATGAGTGAGTGAGTGAAGGAGTGAATGAGTGAGTGGGTGAGACGGAGTGAGTGAGTGAATGAGTGGGTGAGTGGGTGAGTGAGTGAGTGGGTGAATGAGTGAGCGAGTGAATGAGTGAGTGGGTGAGTGAGTGGATGAGTGAGTGAGTGGGTGAGTGAGTGAGTAAATGAGTGAGTGAGTGAGTGGGTGGGTGAGTGGGTGAGTGAGTGGGTGAGTGAGTAGGTGAGCGGGTGAATGAGTGAGTGGGTGAATGAGTGAGTGAGTGAATGAGTGAGTGGGTGGGTGAGTGAGTGAGTGGATGAGTGAGTGAGTAAATGAGTGAGTCAGTGAGTGAGTGGATGGGTGA